>LR750788.1:258423-273423 GCA_902729485.2 Mus minutoides
TGCTAAAGAAGTCCACAGGACAGAATCTCTCATGCTAATAACTAGCTATTGTGCCCATGTTAATAAGCTGAATTTTGTCTGTCCATCTTAGAACAATGAAGAAAATTGTGTGGATTTACTTCTATTGAAAGGAAAAAGAGAAACTTAATGTGCAGAAATGCACTTGCTGTTTAAGTGACACTTCTAATAAACCTTTTATTTGGCAATTTTGCTTTCTGCAATATGAGGTCTTTTCTATTGTGAAATTACAATTTGGTCTGATAAAACTAAGAGTTGCCATCATATAATCAGACTATCTAGCATCAAAGCATAGTGGTGAAATGACTTTGTTCTGGCTATTTTTATGTCAACCTAACACGAAAGAGCCATCTGAACGGAGAGAACTTCGATTGAGAAAATGTCTCCATAGGATTGGGCTATGTGAAAGCCTGTAGAGCATTTTCTTAATTAGTGATTACTGGGGAGGGCCCCAGCCCATTGTGGGTGGGGCCACTACTAGGCTGGTGTTTCTGGGTTCTATTAGAAAGCTGGCTGAGCTAGCCAGGGGGAGCAAGGTAGTAATCAGCTCCTCCCTGTTTGCATTTCTGCCCCGACTTCCTTTGGTGATGAACAGTGGTTTGGAAGAGTAATCTAAATAAACCCTTTCCTCCTCAACTTGGTGTTTCCTCACAGCAACAGAAACCCTAACTAGGACATACTTCAAGTGTGGACATTATTAGAATCAAAGTCTCTCTTCTATCCTCTCACCTGAAATGTCTTCTAGGATAATTGCACATTGTTTTACCCTCAAGAATCTCAAAGCCAGGGTGAGTGTAGGGTGGGAAATCAAACCTAAAAGGAGTGGGTAGTGGCTTTACAGTTTTGGAAAGCTCTAACTTCCTTAAGTTAGCCAGGCAAACTTAGTGTCATACTTTCTCTTCAGGCTAATAGTTACAAAGTTCTTCATTATTCAAAGTAACACTAGCAGAATAGCAAAGTGCATTCTTATTACTTGTGGCTTCCCTTGTGCCCTATCACTGAGCTCCTCTGAGTGTGTGCTTGTATGTGGATTCTTTTGAGACACAGAAAGTGTGTTCAGTTACCATGCTTCATCCTGGAACTTAGAGATACTCCAGGCTATGTCTTCAACTCTTTAATAGCCACAATATGATCGTTATGTTCTAAACAAACAAACAAACAAACAAACAAACTCCTCATCTATCCTTACCTATAATACTTCCAGATCTTAATTCCACATCCCAGTTTTGGGGTGTCATATTCTAATAGCAATTAAAATCTTTCCCCTCATCCAAATCACTTTTAATCCCGAGCCTTATCAGCCTCTATTGATTTCAGTACAATGCCTTAAGTTAGGCACTGTGAAAACTTCATGGTACCTTGAAAATATTAGATTTAGAATTAAAATACTTTGACCACTATAATAGGTCGCGATAGGAATTATGTTTAGTATAAGTCTGTGCTAACATTAATGGTACAGTCTATGATTAAATGCCAGTTACAGTAGTCATTCTTTTAGGTCGGGCACCTGGGGAAAACACTGCCTTTTGCATATTAAAAATGAACGGTTTTCTGAAGGAACACATATTTACTTGACACTTGTTTCTTGTCAGGTGTGGTTTCAGTAGAAAGAGCAATGACCTTTTCGCTGAGTTTCTAGTCTTATGGGCAGAAAAAGAAAAGAAAAAAATAATAAATTAGTAAAAGGCCCAGTGTGATAGCCAAGAAAGGGACTGGGATTTCTGGGAATTGCAACGTAGTCCTGGGTGGTGAGCAAAAGCTGCCCAGTGCCCCAGATGACAGCAAACACCCCGGAGTGCAGAGTTAGGGAGCCGTGGAGGCTCCTGGGGCTGGCGTCCCTGGTGGAACACAAACCAAACCAAAACAAATAGAACATGTCTAAGGTTGGAGCACAGCTGCTGTGCCAAGAAGACAAAGGAGAAATGAAGGCAGACTAGAAGGAGCTCACTGGGAAGGCCGAGTGAGAAGAAGCCGACAGTGCAGGGTTCTAATGGGACAGTCTTCACCTATAACCCGAGGACAGGAGTAGCCTTTGATAAAACATGTGAGGTTATATGTTTTAACTTTGATATTTGTAAAGGCATTTGCTGCCAAGCCTGATGACTTGAGTTTGCTCCCCACTCCTCACATGGTGGAAAGAAAGGGCTGCCTCCTGCCAGTGGGCCTCTGAGGAAGTGCATGGTGCAGGCCCGTCCCATCCCCCACCACTAAGTAAATAAATAAGCAAAAGACTCCTTTAGTCTACCTGCTGCTTGCTTAGAGTTTGAAAAGGAAAGTGAATTAAGGAGACTGTTTAGGAGGCTTTGCAGTGGTCCAGGGAGAGGGACATGGGACATAGGGCAACACTTGCCCTGTGGAGAGGAAGAAGAGAGAAATTTTATCTAGGGTCTGTTTTGACAACTATAGGAATTCACAAAAACAATATATAATCTAGACATTTTGGCCTCTAGTAGCCTCCACCTTTCTCTCTGTGCCCACTCTTTCTTTCTCTCACCCCCTCCCCTCTCTCCCTTCTCATGGTGACTTCCCTGGCCTCTTTCCCTAGGGCCTGTGAACTGGAAACAGCTTCCCAATAAACCTGTCTTTAATATCATCTAATCTGGCTTGAATGGCCTCATTTCACCAGTGGAGCCATAACTTATCACTTATCGATACAGACAATGCAGCGTACTCTTATTTTGCTAAGTACGGGAGCAATAGTCATTCCAGTTACGGAAAACAGTTGCATGTTACATACAAGCTACGTTTTGTTTACCTTAGTAAATCTCCGAGAAAAACTAAAGATCAGGAAAAGTAGCAGTATGTTTCTACAGAAAGAGTTTGCATCTCACTGTAAAAAAAAAACCAAGCTGGTGTTTGCTCCTCCGTATATCTCAGATATGTATGTCTTACAACTGTAAGTATTGCAAGAATTAAAGACCAAATTTCAGTACAACTGCCATGGACCTTCCAAGACATTACATACATTAACAGTTGGCAAACTGATTCCCTCTCCCACCCTTCCAGGGCAGCTCCTTTCCTTCCTTCTTGGAATGCTGGCCCTTCCTAATCAATGTTCACAGTGCTGTTTCTACCATAAAATACAGCTCTTGGGGCATAACCTGCTGTCTGTGTGTGTGTGTGTGTGTGTGTGTGTGTGTGTGTGTGTGTGTTTCTTCAAATTCCCTCATTTGTTTGGGAAAAAAAAAATAAGCCGTGATATATACAGCCAAAGTTACTGCTAGCTTATCTAAATGACTTACATAATTCCCTGTTCCTTCCGGGGAATGTGGGAAGGGCTTGTTCAACAGTTAGCTGCCTATTGACAATTATAAGGAAACCCTAAGAAATGATATCGAGGAAGAACACTCTGTCTCTTGGATGGGCAAAGAATTGGGCTTTCTGTAGAAGTCCTCTCTGTGTGCAAATCACAGAGCACTCCAATTAAAAGAACAGTGGAAGTAGAAGACACACCTCATCTTCACACACACACCCCGCCCCCCGCTCCCCGCCCCCCCCTGTCTCTTCCCCTCCCCTTTCCCAGCTTTTCATGCTTTAGGTCCTAGAGACTAGGAGTTATTAGAGGGAAAATGGGTACATTCAATCAAAACTCCTGTTTTCACCACCCTTTTTTGTATTGTATAACTATATGACTCTCCTTGATTATCCCCATTCCTAACCCCCCCTCCCTGCACGCATGCGAGCGTGTGCACACACACACACACACACACACACACACACACAAACACAAATACACACGGAGATGGGGAGGAAGAGAGGAGGGAGAAGACAACTAATTTATCAGGGCGCCTCTACCCGAATGAGAGAACAGAGCAGAAATGAAGGAGCCCAATTGAACAAGCAAGGCTCGAATCGGAGGCCAGTCCGTCTTTCTCATAAGCCCAATAAGGGTCCTTCCAACACTAGCATCTCTGCAATCTACCTGGGGAGCAGCAGATTATCATATTAACCACTAAAACCCCTCTTCCCCTTCTCCCGCTTTTAGTTCATCCTTAACCTGCTAACCAGCACAGTTAATTGCTCTTTTTAAAAGAGCTGAGGAGTTGGGTGGTTAAAACTACTAAACAAGAAGACAAGGCTCAAGTCTTGCAAGGTGCACTATACAGGGGAGTGGGGCAGGGGCTCTCTCCCATTCTGGGCTCCGTGTCTCTGGGCACGCCACATTTTCTCACGTGGTAGGAAGCAGGACAAATGTATCGGAGAAAGCTGGCGCCCCCACCCCTGCCCAAAGTATCTCCTCTGGTTACCCGGGAAAACTCCTGGATCTCCAGCTGGGCAGAGGCTCCAGCCTGCTACAGAAAAACGAGGAAGACTATCTCGGTTCAGGAAAGACCAACAGGGGCACCTCCCCTGCCTTCTAAGAGAGTAGGAGGAAAGGAAAACTTATTTCCTTCTGGAACCCCCAAGTGCAAGATGCCAGGATGCGCGAACTCTGGGAGAGGTACACTCTCCCTTTGAGGTCTCACATCCACAATGTCCCAGACCTGTCCCACAATCTAGATTCTCCTACCTCCTGCTGGGAGTCAAACAGAAAGGACCGGATCAGACACCCGCATCTCTCCTTTTATACCTCACCCCATCGATAAGAGATTTCTCAAAAGTCACTTAAAAACACTAACTGGCAACTTACCTTTTAAAGAATGCGTCTGTTCACCTGTGTTGAAGCGGGACGAGTGTCACTGGAGGGAGAAAAGATCTGTTGGTATTTCTCCTGCTCAAACCCTAAAGATTGAGGAAGATAGGAAGAGACGCCCCCTTAAAGCCGAACTCCACCTCATCCAGGATCATGTGACGGCACCCCACGAGGATCACCCAAGGTTTCCCCCACAGCCTCCTCCCAACACCTCGGATGCACACCTCGGAGGTGCGTTGCCTAGGAATGCTGGAAAGAAAAGCAGTTAAACGTAAGCTATGCTTCAGACCCGTAAGCACGGAGCTCTCACCTCACTAGTCCTTGACTCAAGCAAGGCGCATTTACAAGCCTGTTTTAAAAGTCAATGCCACCGCAATTTCCTTTGTCTGCAGGTCAGTGCCATCTTGTGGTGAAGTCCTTTTCCTCCTAGAGAGTCCGAGCTTTAAACCGGAGTCAAGACTGGAGGGGAGAGCATACTTACGGGAAGGGGGAAGGATGCACTTCATCGCAAAACCTCGGGTTTTGCTAATGGGTTTGCCGCTGCTTTTGTGACGCTCAAATATTCCGCACGCCAGTACCGAGAAGTTATTTTCCCCAGTCTAAGAGAACAAAAAGAAGTCCTTTAAAGAGCCAAAGTAGCGGATCTCAGTTGAGAGCCTTTGAACCTTTTTCCTCTTCACTAAGAAATTGCATTTGAGTCAGATTTGTTCTCAGTGACTAGTTCCTTTTTCAAGGGAGCAGGAAACCGGGCCCGGGGCACGATGAACCCAGCATTTCTCTGTTGGTCAGAAAAAGTCAACGCAATTTCCCTGGTGATTTATCTGCTACGGTATGGAACATTGTGGGTGTGCTCAAAAGACAAGGTCCTTGCAAACCTTGTCCTTGGTATTTGATGGTTTGGGCTAATTATTGATACACTGATTTCATAACTCAAATGGTTTCATTTCACTTTGAAAAGTCAAGGCTGAGTAATGTACATACATGAACACGCGCGCGCGCGCGCGCGCACACACACACACACACACACACACACACACACACACACACTCACTCTCTACCTTATCTAGGAACTACAACTTGTTTGAATTCAAACTGTTAACAACTACAAAATCTACAGATGTCGCCTAGGATGCACACATTTCATTACAAAATAACAAAGATTATTTGCCTTCAAACTGAAATACCAATGAAATCCCATGACATGAAATCCCATGAAACTTGTACTATTAAGAAAAAAAAAGATTTTCTTTTCTAAAGGTTAGTTTGAATAAGAATTATTTACCAATAAAAGTTTGTTGGATTCACACATAGAGATGTAGTTGATATGATCTCTGAGATTTTTGTTGTTGTTGTTGTTTTGTTTTTTGTGGGAAAACTAAAATATTTGTAACTGGGCTCATTGCTCTGTGACTGGAAGAGGATTATGATCTGATTTAAAATGTACAGTGTTTGTAGGACAGTAGATATGCATGTACGTTAAGACCCCCTAATGGTTTAAAAGCAAAGTGTCATACAATTAATCACACATGAGAATGTCATACAATTAATCACACATGAGAATGGAAATAGGAAGAATTCAGTGATTACAGTTTCTTTAAAGTGCTCTCCCGTTCTCCTACTCACCGGTCTATTCCGCTCCTCTAAGTCACACTAGTCTTAGGCATTTTTTTTCCTACATTAGATCATCACAGTTGCTAGTTTTAGTCTGTTATGAGAACCACAGGGGAAATGGTTCAGTTCTTTACCAAGATTATGTCTTCACGAAGCATTATTCATGCCAGGAACTATTTTGGATTTCAGAATATAATTTGGACTTGGGTACTTAAGTGTTTTCCAAGAATACTAGCAAAGTTTCTTTAAAAGGTCTGCATTAATATGACCAATTGCAGTTGGTTTTATTACCTTAGTCTCTATGAAGGCCCCCCCCCCAGGCTCATTTATAAAACTGGGTTTCTTTCTTTATATATATATATATTTTTTTCTTTTTTTTAATTAGATTTTTTTCTTCCTTTCTTTTCTTTCTTTCTTTTTTTTTCTCGAGACAGGGTTTCTCTGTGTAGACCAGGCTGGCCTCAAACTCAGAAATCCGCCTACATTTCAAATGCTATCCCGAAAGTTCCATCTACCCTCCCTCTGCCCTGCTCCCCTACCCACCCACTCCCACTTCTTGGCCCTGGCGTTCCCCTGTATTGGGGCATATAAAGTTTGCAATACCAAGGGGCCTCTCTTCCCAATGATGGCCGACTGGGCCATCTTCTGCTACATATGCAGCTAGAGACACGTGCTTGGGTTCTGGTTAGTTCCTATTGTGGTTCCACCTATAGGGCTGCAGCTGAGTTTCTGAGACATTAACTTCACATTAACTTCAGTCTTTCAAGGATTATTGCCTCCAAAGATTTTTATGACAAACTCTATCGTATAAAGTTTGGAAATTCTCATCAATGGCATAATTATATAACTTTAGAATGACTATTTATTGACGACCATCTTCAGTGCATAAGGTAGAGAGATTACAAACCCTTTTAATGTAATCTTATGAGAGATTTACAATAAGCAAAACAATTCATATTCCTGTGAAGATATGTACTAAATCTTAGGATGTTTTCTTTTTCCAGTCTCTTTTGACACAGTGTCTGTGAACACCAGGCTGGCTTCAAACTTGATATTTTTGAATTTGTTATCCCCCTGCCTATGCATCCTCACCAATGTCATTACAGCCCTTAGCTACCACACTTGGCTTGTGTGGGGCTGGGAAATGAACCCAAGGCTTCGTTTGTGCGAGGGAAGCACTGCCGACTGAGCCACACCTCCAGTCTTCTTTCCTATACCTCAACGAACAACATGTTGTCAGCTTCTCGAGTGAGGCTATGCCAGTGCCTGGCAAATACAGAAATGGATGTTCACAGTCATCTATAGGATGGAACACAGGGCCCCCAATGGAGGAGTTAGAGAAAGAGCCCAAGGCGCTGAAGGGGTCTGCAACTCTATAGGTGAAACAACAATATGTACTAACCAGTTCCCCCAGAGCTCGTGTCTCTAGCTGCATATGTAGCAGAAGATGGCCTAGTCAGCCATCATTGGGAAGAGAGGCCCCTTGGTCTTGCAAACTTTATATGCCCCAGTACAGGGAAATGCCAGGGCCAAGAAGTGGGAGTGCGTGGGTAGGGGAGCAGGGTGGGGGGAGGGTATAGGGAACTTTCAGGATAGCATTTGAAATGTAAATCAAGAAAATATCTAATAAAAAACTTCAATTTTGTTTGATAAAAACAAACAAACAAAAAAAACATGTTGCCAGCTTCATTATTTGGGATTTGATAGATAGAAATCCCAACTTTTCCTGGAAGAGATAACTGTGTTTATTTCCTTCTGAAATTTTGTAACAGACGAACGTAATGCCCTTCATTAAGATAATTAATGACATATTCCACTGTCCTTTGGTCAACGTTTCTCCCTGCCACATAAACAGAAAGATGAACAAAGCTCATCAAATCTGAGTAAATATCACTCTATCACTTATCAAATGTGACATTTTAATGTCTGGCCTAGCTTTAAAATTCCATGACACAGGGCTGGGGATGCAATGGAATATTACTGTCATCTACATATTCCTGAAATGCTTCTAGGCCCCGACACAGATTATTTTTCCATATTGATCAATCAGATAAATCTTGACAGGCATTAACACTCCATGTGAAACTAATGTGCAGATGAAGGGTATTGATGGGAAATTCTGTCCATGAGGTTGAACTTCCAATGGACTCCACTACTGAGTCAGCTCGTATTGTACGACTCAATTATGTGTCAAGTTTTCCCTTCTGGTGGATACCTCCATTGAATACATAGATCTGAGCAGTGATGCAAGGTACCATGCCGTTTTATTAAATAATCTTGTATCTAGGAAAACACAGGGAGAAGTGCCTGCAGCAAATGAAACTTGAAGTTAAGAGTATTAATGTTGAGATGGGCATGCAGGTGCGTGCCTTCAATCCCAGCATTTGGGAGGCAGAGGCAGGGAGATCTCTGAGTTCATGGCTAGCCTGGTCTACAGAGTGAGTTCCGGGACAGTCGGGACTACACAGAGAAGCCTTGTCTTGGGATTTTTATTTTCTTTTTGAGTCCACATATTAGTAATTAAATTCAACAGATAGGCAGTTTGACTAAACTATTACAGTCAAATAGCCCACATCATCATTTTATTTCTCTTTTTGAGAATATTAACTAGTGGAAGCAGCAATGAATCTACTTACAATATGCACACACATGTACCAAGGCAAGCAATTAAAAATCTCCTCTGTGCAGATGATATCTGTTCTAGTTTCATCTCTGTGGCAGTGGTAAACACCGTGACTAAAGACGACATAGGGGAGGAAAGTTAAAATTTTCAGCATATCATTGAGGGAAGGAAGCAAAGGCACTCAAGCCAGAACTTGAAGCAGAAACCATGGAG
This sequence comes from Mus minutoides, assembly GCA_902729485.2. Classification (NCBI taxonomy): domain Eukaryota; kingdom Metazoa; phylum Chordata; class Mammalia; order Rodentia; family Muridae; genus Mus; species Mus minutoides. The sequence continues at coordinate 267,522 of LR750788.1, forward strand.
GGATGCTGATTTATAGCTCACTCAAATGCTTTAACCTTGACTAGCTTTTTTATATAGCCCAGGACCAGCAGCCCAGGGAATGGTGTTGTCCACACAAGGCTGGGCCCTCCTTTATCACTTGACAAGACAATGCCCACAGACATGACCACAGGCCAATCAGATCTGATCTTTCTCTCCACTGAAACTCCCCTCTTGGGTGACTCTAGGCTAAACATTAAAGCTAACTAGGATAGTATCTAGCTGAACATTAAAGCTAACTAGGATAGTATCTGTACTAGCTATTGTCTTAACTAGGAATTTATCACTGTGAACAGACACCATGACCAAGGCAACTCTTATAAAGACAACATTTAATTGGGCCTGGCTAACAGGTTCGGAGGTTCAGTTCATCATCACCAAGGTGGGAACATGGCAGCATCCAGGAAGGCATGATACAGGTGCAGCTGAGAGTTCTACATCTTCACCTGAAAGCTGCTATCAGAATACTGGCTTCCAGGCAGCTAGAATGAGGGTCTTATAATCCACACCCACAGTGACACACCTACTCTATCAAGGCCACAAATTCTAATAGTGCCACTTCCTGGGCTGAACACAACCAAATCATCATAGTTATGTTTCTCATAGCTCATGAAAGTAACTTACAGGAGGAAAAGTTTATTTTGTGCCCACAGTTCAGATAAGTATAGTCCTTCAGATCAGAGAAGACAGGGCAGTGGAAGTAGCTCTGCAGTGCCCATCAGAGAGCAGAAAAAGAGGAAAGGCAACGCTCAGATGGCTGCATCCTTATTCCCTTATTTTTCAGTCTGGAATCCCAGCCAGTGGAGTAGTGCCTCCCATACTCAGGAGGGGCTTTCCTTACTCAGTGAATTCTCTCTGGAAGTACACAAGCACACTTGGGTGTACCTTATTAATGTTCTTTCTTGACCCAATCAAGTTGACAATGAGAACTGACCATGACACTGTTAAAATCAATTTGGTAATTTGCCACAAAATTTTAAAATAATATAACACAAGGAATGATCTGTCAACATGTAAGACACCCATACTTCAGAAAAAGAATAAAATACATTCTTAGAGCACACTAGGGTTACTTTGATGCAGGATTTACATTGTTTTCCAGTGACTGTTTGCACAGATCTACAAGTATACTGTGATGTTACAGAGACAGTCATTCCCTCTCCCTGCTACCTCCTCAGGCTTAGAGCATAGAATAATACCTGGCGTAGAGAACATATGTTGATTCTTTTTTCCTCGATATGTATAAGCTTAAATGATGGATGCTACTGACTTGGAAAACGTTTGCAATGTCTCCTAGCTGAAATGTCTCACAGGTTTTTTTTTTTCCTACCCACTGTATGACCTACTTTAAAAGGCTGAAGTACCAGCAAGAACGGTGAGTAAGAATTCAGTGTGGTAGCATACTTATTGGGAGAGCACGTGATTCAAGCCATGCTAACTTTTGATTCTGAGCTAATGCTTTGAACACTTCTACAAACATTCTTTTAAAAGAGAATTCAAAATAAACCAACATAGAAAAAAAACCCACATAAATAAATAGTTTTTCTTTCATTCCACCTAAATATAGTCAAGTTATATTTAGACTTCAAACTAGTATTAAAATACAAACCATTGGAAATGTAGATAGCAAATGAAAAAACTTATTGAAGAAGAGCCAGTTTTAGAGGATACTAATTAAGAGCATGAGTTTTGCAAAGGGAAGACCTGTAGAGTTTGTATATAGAGTTATATGATAAAATATCATGTCTCCTAAAGGACCCTTTACACACAATATATAGATATGCGTTGCCACAAACTTTTAAAATAGTATAATAATACAGGAGATTGTTGATGTATGACACCAGTACTTTAGAAAAAAGAATAAAATATAATTATAAATTCTTAGGTGCAGAAAGGGGAATATATATCTGTATGGACAAAAACATTTATCAATATACCTTGTACCTTTGTGTCTTTACGTTTTTTTTTTCTAAAATGCAGGAGAGACATTTATGCCTGTGAGTTTCTGAAGATACAAAAAAGCATGTATTTCTACACATGTTTATGATGTGTGCTTGTTTAATGGGATGAAGTCATAGCTATTTGGTAGTTAAAAGGGACTTCATATTTACAAGTGGAAGACACTTTTCTGCACAGACTAGAGTGACACTAAAAGATCACATTGTATGTCTAAAGCCACACCATCAACTTGGTGGGTGGTGGTGGTGTTCCCTTCTCAGAGGAAAAGTGGAGAGAGAATGGGTGGCTGGACTAGGAGGAGAGAAGGGAGAGGAGGCTGAGATCTGAGATGGGGTGTAAAGTGAATTAATAAACTAAGGAAAATGTGGCTACAATTCAGGTATTCTAAGCATCTATCTGTAAATATATATGGTATATGATTTTATATATATATATATATGATTATATATATATTTACATACACATGCATATGCAGTTTTAAAGTGGAAAATTAACTTGTAAAGATGAGTTGAACAGTCTATCTGGATATGAGTCACATATTTAATGCCTATAAGTGTTGCTTGAGAAGAACAGTACGTATTAGAAGTCAATAAAATTATTTGTGGTAGGCCTCTTTAGACACTTAGGATCGTCACTGAATTGTTTGACAAGAGTGACTGTATACACTACTGCAGGCTGATATTTTAAAAAAACATCTCCCATAAAAACAATTGGATTGTTTCACAATACTATGCTAACGTCTTCTTTTAAGCCCTAAATGTTAAGTGATAGGACAGTGAAACTGTTTCATCGACGTCACCGCAGCCAAAAGCGTTGTAAAAAGGTCCACAACATACAGGGATTTGCCCTTTCCACATCTTTTAAGTATTTAGGACTTAAATGTACCACAATTTACCATAGAAATGCTTAATCAATGTGATAAAATTTTAGCAGAAGCACAACTCACCTAGAAAAATAATATTTTCCTGTCTTGCTTACCCCACAGCTCCTGAACCTAACTCATCAGACCCATGCATCAGGAGATCAAAGGCTTTCAGGAACCATCCTCCACACATGGAAGCTGTTATTACATTGGAGTGCTAACCTCACAGAAACCGCAGACGTGTTCCTCAGCAAAATGTTACTCTGGCACGGTTGTTCGATAATTTGCCTTACTAGTCCCAAGTGATCCATAACTCTCTTCTCTTCAGATAAGCTTTCTTTTATAGCTGATAATGAATCTCGGAAACTGGGAATTAGCCAGTCTCATTTTGTAACGTGCATAAAAACCCAACTTAATTTCCCAGGTGCGCATTTTATAAAAATGCCTACAGCAGAAGTGGACATTGCTGTTTCTGCCCCCAGAGGCTGTACTTCCTCTGCCTGAAAGGTACTCAATAAAATAGAAACAAATTTACTCTATTATGTATTACAAAAGTAATGATGATTAGTCTCCAGTTCCTCTGGGGTCTGGAGATAAAAGCTCACATTTATGCTCGCCTTTTTATACAGCACATGTCTGATATTTCCAACTCGACATACTCTTCTAAACAATCCTTACTAATTTGGCTCTTCCACAAATCCTTAAAATTGTATAATAGATTTTTTTTAGAAAAAATTCTTGACTCTTGCTTTCTTTGTTAGTGTGTGTGCATGTGTGTACACTCGTGTGTGTATTGTGTAAGGTGTATACATGTGCATACTTACCAGCATATATATGTGTAAACACCAAAGGTGGCCAATCTCACCTTAGCGTTTGATACAGGATCTGTCATTGAATGAAGGAGCCTGCTGTTTCAGCTTTGCTTTCTGACCAGCGAATCCCCAGGGCCCTGTGTTCTTGTGGGTGATGTGGCACACCCAGTTTTAACACGGCTGCTGAGGATGCAAATGTGTGGAAAAGGGAAAAATGCATTTCTGACATGGGATAGACAAGAGCATGTAGCACAGCTCTATTTTTTGGAAGACATCCACCTCTAAGAAGCTGTTTGAAAACTCACTGTGCATTTGGAAGGGTGTGCGTCAGACTGCAAGGGCTGGGAGAACAGACACCCACCTGGCAACATGTAGTATTTGAACTGCACAATAGCTGACATTAAGAAATCCTAGGACCAAGCCCTTGTTTGCTAAGCTTTTGTTTATTAAAAGCCAGTGTCCTCTCTTCCCTCACTGCAGGATCCCAGGGCCCTGCACAGGTACCGTCTGTGTTCAATTATTGGGACAAATATAGTGATTCTGAAATGAAACCCAGTAGAATCAGACCGTATTTTCTTGAAGCCTTTTTGAAGTTCTTGGATTCCTTGGGCTGAGGGATTGGCATGGACATACACTCCTCTAGTCTCCTCTAGTACTGACTGTTAAATTAGCAGAAACTGGCAAATATCTTCTGACCTTTGAGACACAGCAAGTGCGGCCCTAGGGGTTAGATTAGCATGGGATAAAAGTCAAGGGACAAAAGTCCTCTTCAGTTGACACAGCGCCTTTGGGGTACAGTTCTGCCTATAGCAGGCAATGCTGAGGACTGTAATCCTGATGGTGCAGGAAATACATTGTTGTTATGACAGGCCAACTGAGGATTGGCCAAATACTGTGACAATCTTGCACAAAAGGATACAGATCTGTCAACATTAAAAATGAAAATCAAGCTTTGGTGCACCAGGACAGGGTTTTATTTGTTCCTATTTGTTCATTTCTTTAGGTTGTCTTTATGTTTTTTAAAAGATGACAAAACACTACCGTCCCCCGCCCCTCCATACACATACGCGTTTTGATATGGAAAGCTCCAAAGAAGGGTTGACTCCATTTCACCCCCACTTCCCAGCTCCCTCTGCTCCATGTCCTTCGCTCACACCCACTCACTACTACCCCTTAGAGTAGGAGTTGATCTTATTGTCTATTTTGCACGCTGCATCACAGCCTGTTCCCTGCAGGTTTAGGTCAACTTCTCGCCTAGACTTCTTTATGTCAGAAAGGCAGGAAGATGTTCTGTTTGGAATTTTGTGTTATTTTCCCCTCTCGTATAGAAAACATGGACCTTGAAGGTTTTTCTCACAAAAGCTATGGGGGGGGGGGGGGGACAAAAAAACCCGCCTACTCTCACACAAGCCACTATAGGGTTGAGGATAGGACGGACAAACATTCGTGGGACCCCTAAGTTAACTCCTGCAACTAAGCACAAGGGGGACATATCCTGTAGCCCAAGAGCGGCTGCCTGGGGCCTCCAAACAGACACAGGGGCACCGAGATGTACCTAAATTGGACTATGGGGGCCAGAAACAGACGATCTTGAGCCTGGTGTCCGGGGTCTCAGGGACTGTCACGTGTTCCCAAGGCTCTTCTAAAACCCTGACGGCTCCGGGGCCCCTCCTTCCCACCGCCGCCTCCAGGTCCTGCTCCTGCCGCCACCGCTTCCATCTCAAGCAGAAGCGACCGCACTCAGCCGCGTACCCCGGAGTCCAGGCACCCGCAGCGGCCAGGGCATCCCGAGGTACCCACTCCAGGCCTCGCCTGCCCCTAAGAGAAGCCCACGTCCCTATCCTGGGTTCTGGAGCATCTTGTGGTTTCCAAGAGGGTGGGTTGTGGACCGGGAGGCAGCCAGATTGAGAAAGGGGATGGAGGTGGAGAAACCGCAGTTAACAGGCGGCGGGAAGGGAGAGCAGGGGAAACGGTTGCAGATGAATCCTTCCTAGCCCCGCAGGTCCCTCCGGTGCCAAACTCAGAGTGGACCAGGCTCTTGGCAGACCCTATCGGATTATCCCGGGAGGGTCCTTAGTATGGGAAGGAGGGATGGACGAAGCTCAGTCCCGACTTTGGCTTAGGGGAACCCGGGGTACAGCTCGGTGGGCGTCTGAGGTAAGGGAACCACAACCCACGGGTTGCCCACGCAGGTTGTCAGCCCTAGCTGAGCTCTGGCGATGCCCAGGATGCAGCGATTCAGCTGCCTTCT
>LR750788.1:278423-290991 GCA_902729485.2 Mus minutoides
CAAACTTAGAACCAAATTACTAGCCCTTTATGATCCTAGAGGCTTGTAAGGGAATGGGGGCAAGGTATAGACTTTAGTTTTGTTCTGAGAACGTTATAGTCATAGGGTGCAATTGTTCTTCAAGCTGCTAATGGACACTGTCTTCTTCCAAGCAGGACTCTAGCATGGAGGTTAAACTTGAAGAGCATTTTAATAAGACATTTGTCACGGAGAACAATACTGCTGGCAGTCAGAACACGGCCTCCCCTGCCTGGGAAGACTACAGAGGCACAGAGAACAATACTTCTGCTGCTCGGAACACTGCCTTTCCAGTCTGGGAGGATTATAAAGGCAGCATAGATGATTTACAATACTTTCTGATTGGGCTCTATACATTTGTAAGTCTTCTTGGTTTTATGGGAAATCTACTTATTTTAATGGCTGTTATGAAAAAGCGCAATCAGAAGACTACAGTGAACTTTCTCATAGGCAACCTGGCCTTCTCCGACATTTTGGTTGTCCTGTTTTGCTCCCCTTTCACCCTGACCTCTGTCTTGTTGGATCAGTGGATGTTCGGCAAAGCCATGTGCCATATCATGCCATTCCTTCAGTGTGTATCAGTTCTGGTTTCAACTCTGATTTTAATATCGATTGCCATTGTCAGGTATCATATGATAAAGCACCCAATATCTAACAATTTAACAGCAAACCATGGCTACTTCCTGATAGCTACTGTCTGGACACTGGGCTTTGCCATCTGTTCTCCTCTCCCAGTGTTTCACAGTCTTGTGGAACTTAAGGAAACCTTTGGCTCAGCATTGCTAAGCAGCAAGTATTTGTGTGTTGAGTCATGGCCCTCTGATTCATACAGAATTGCTTTCACAATCTCTTTATTGTTAGTTCAGTATATCCTGCCTCTAGTATGTTTAACAGTAAGCCATACTAGCGTCTGCAGGAGTATAAGCTGTGGATTGTCCCACAAAGAAAACAGACTCGAAGAAAATGAGATGATCAACTTAACTCTACATCCATCCAAAAAGAGCCGGGACCAGGCAAAACCCCCCAGCACTCAAAAGTGGAGCTACTCATTCATCAGAAAGCACAGAAGAAGGTACAGCAAGAAGACGGCATGCGTGTTACCCGCCCCTGCAGGACCTTCCCAGGAGAAGCACCTAACCATTCCAGAAAACCCAGGCTCGGTCCGTAGCCAGCTGTCACCATCCAGTAAGGTTATTCCAGGGGTCCCGATCTGCTTTGAGGTGAAACCCGAAGAAAGCTCAGATGCTCAGGAGATGAGAGTCAAGCGTTCCCTCACGAGAATAAAAAAGAGATCTCGCAGTGTTTTCTACAGACTGACTATATTGATACTAGTGTTCGCTGTTAGCTGGATGCCACTCCACGTCTTCCACGTGGTGACTGATTTCAATGATAACCTGATTTCCAATAGGCATTTCAAGCTGGTGTACTGCATCTGTCACTTGTTAGGCATGATGTCCTGTTGTCTTAATCCGATCCTATATGGATTCCTTAATAATGGTATCAAAGCAGACTTGAGAGCCCTTATCCACTGCCTACACATGTCATGATTCTCTCCGTGCACCGAGGAGAGAAGAAATGTGGAGACTGCCCACAATACATCTGTGCTAATTGATGCATAATTTACATAAAAGTGTTCTGGATCTGAATGCCAGTTTGTAATCTATGTAAGGTCATTTTAATGTTATAATTTAGTTAATTCAGTCACTTGTGCAGAGTCAATGTCAATCTAAGGAAATTTCTGTTTTGAAGTAGTTACATTACCGTCCATTTCATGTCATTGGTAATAAGTTGAGTGTCTTTGGTTTAGAGTAATAGTTATAGCTATCCAAATTGTTATTTTGTACAAAAATGTAAGAAGTGAAAAAGTTGTCCCAAAGAATATTTAACCTGAGATTTAAGGAATTTCTGTTATCTAGATATCTTCATTTCTATTTCACAGGCTTCTTAACATTTTTTTTTTTTGTAAAAGTAAAAAAATATTCAAAAGTCAGAACTCTATTACAGATGTAAGCATTAAACATGATTACAAATTTATAGGAGAAAGATCCACTCCTATTATTGAAGACTGGTAAAATTGTCAGATTAATCCAGCTGTTCTACTACTAATATTCAACTTATCAAATACAAAAAGATTTTATCTTTTGTTCAGATTTATATCACATTAAACACTGTCAAATAAAGGCTGTTTTCATAAGCATCTTTGATGTTCTAAAAATGTGAAGTCTATATGGTGTGTGTATTTCCAATTACTAAATAACTGATAAGACTATTTTTAAAAGTCCATAGATGGTATGAATGGCTAGTCGTTTGTTAACATAAAATAAAAATAGATAACTAACTTGTATCTGTGTCATATGCATATTAGGTATCATGTTGCCTGACTAAAGTGAAAGCAAACTTATCTATTTGATGTTTTTCTTCATTTGAGCTTTTTATTTTATTTTTTTCAGTTATTTGTTTGGTTTTATTTGCAGAACTGGAGATGGAACTGAAGGCCTTGTGCATGCTAGCAAATGCTCTGTGCCTGTCTCCAGCTCTTTTCCAGAGCTAAGTTCTCCTATATAAATAGTTGATGACTGGCATATATAAGCCAGATGCACAAAATAATATTGATGTCTTCAGTATTATAACTGGTTTAAGCCCTCCCCTGCATCGATTCCTCCTAACCACGAGGAAAAGCAATAAAACAAACAACCCATCTATCTAACCTACCTAAAAGACTCTTTAGGTTTACAAGGAACAGGTAATTCTTATGTTTATTCAATTAAAAGCTCCAGATCTTTACAAGGGAGTTCTTTCTGCACGGTTATTCATTCCTTGAAGATGCGATGCACAGAAGAAATTGCTGTGCTTTCTCTGGTGTGGAAAATGGTACTTGATCACAAGGTAGTCTCTGATATTAACTGATATCACACTACCCTCTTTTCTGGTATATAACATATAATCTCTTAGTGAAGTCAGAGCCTTAGAGCTAGCCAGAGTAGAACTTTAGTATTGAGTCTCATCCACACTTAACCATATTGTTCCAAGAGACTGGGACATCATCTTTGGTCCAGTCTGGAAACGGTTGGATACTTTACAATCATCCCTGAGATTCACGAGAACTAAAGAAATTTTCATATGGGTCTTAAAGGACACATACTACCAGCATGTCCACTATACCACCCTTCAGTATCTGACTCATGTCTGCACATGAGCATTCTCCTCTCTTTTCCCTTTGTACACTTTCAAATAAGACCACAGCCCATGTGCTTTTAGTTTCCCTGCAATCCATCTGGATTTACACGAATGCCCCTCTAGCTGGAGTTACATGAATGTCCTCCCCCCTACCCCAGGTGTTTATATCACTACTGAAAAGGGGAGAAATCTAGCTTTGGTTTGGCTTTCCTTCCCCTCCTGATTTTTAACACTAAGGGCTTCTGCTTAATTGTTTTTCCTAGTAAGATGTCTCTCACTGTACCTTCCTACTTCTCTCCCCTGTATGTAGCTTACAATACAGTTATGTTTAGGGCAACCAGCTTTATCTTTGCAAGTCAGGCTTTTATTGGGAAAACCATCTTGCAGTGTTTGGATCAAACTAAGGTCTCACTGTGGACAAAGAAGAGTCTTGGCAAGACAATGAGCTCATTTAAAGCAGTAAGCATTCTTGCTTTCTCCAGGGCAACCAAGTTCAAGGTTTGCTGCTAGGTGAAATAGAGAGCAACACCAGCAAAGGACAAAAATAAATACACAGACACATACCTATTTCCTTCCATAATCCAACAGCAAAAAACTGTACAATGATGGCTGAGAACCTCAGAATTTATAGTTGTTGATTGATGAATATAGGTAAACTAAATAAACTAATAGGAGGCTGGTAAGCTACTTAAACTTTCCCACCTAGGACAAAATGTTCATAATAATTGGAAGTTAAGAAGTATCAGTGGGTTGTTGGTTAAAAGCCACTGAAGCTATGACTTGTGGTTTTAGTAAGTTTTCATGAGTAATAATTTCTTCTGTGAAGCCCCATTAGTGAGTTCAACAGTCTTCCTCCAGTTGTTTCTCCATTGCTCAGTGGTGATTACATTATTGGGTTTCAGTTCTCTCCTGGGATCTGGCATCATTACTTGTTCAATAGTATCCACCCAAAACCAAGCTTGGGGGAAAAAGACAGAGATGAAATTATAAGCAGTTAACCTCATTACATTTTACACAATTATTTTAAAATATTTAATCTAGGAAGTGGGTTCAATTGAGTTTTTGTGGTTATTTTCATTTTTCCCTGCTGACTCAGGACAGTGCAAAAAGCAAGTAAAATGACCAGGCCATGAAGAACTCCATGTTAAGGTAACTCTATTTAAGTACATGCCTACTGAATACTTGCTGCTATGGTTTCAATGCGTCCTCTCCAACTCATGAGGAAATTTAATGACCACTGAGTTAAGAGGAGGTACACTGAGAGGTGTTACATGTTGGAGACACTTCTTTATTTCTGGGTTATTTGTAAAAGTACGGGGCATTTATATGTCCAACCTTGCTTTTTTTTTTATTAGATATTTTCTTTATTTACATTTCAAATGTTATCCCAAAAGTTCCCTATACCTTCCCTCCACCCTGCTCCCCTACCTGCCCACTCCCACTTCTTGGCCCTGGCATTCCCCTGTACTGGGGCATATAAAGTTTGTAAGACCAAGGGGCTTCTCTTCCCAATGATGGTTGACTAGGCCATCTTCTGCTACATATGCATCTAAAGACACGAGCTCTGGGGGTACTGGTTAGTTTGTATTGCTGTTTCGCCTAAAGGGTTGTAGACACCTTCAGCTCCTTGGGTAATTTCTCTAGCTCCTCCATTGGGGGCCCTGTGTTCCATCCTATAGATGACTATGAGCATCCCCTTCTGTATTTGCCAGGCACTGGCATAGCCTCACTCGAGATAGTTATATCGGGGTTCTTTCAGCAAAATCTTGCTGGCATATGCAATAGTGTCTGGGTTTGGTAGCTGATTATAGATGGATCCCCGGGCAGGGTAGTCTCTGGATGGTCTATCATTTTGTCTTAGCTCCAATCTTTGTCTCTGTAACTTCTTTCATGGGTGTTCTGTTCTCTCTTCTAAGAAGAAATGAAGTATCAATACTTTGGTCTTCGTTCTTCTTGATTTTCTTGTTTTTTTGTAAATTGTATCTTGGGTATTCTAAGTTTCTGAGCTAATATCCACTTATCAGTGAGTGCATATCAAGTGACTTCTTTTGTGATTGGGTTACCTCACTAAGGATGATATCCTCCAGATACATCCATTTGCCGAAGAATTTCATAAATTCATTGTTTTTAATAGCTGAGTAGTACTCCATTGTGTAAATGTATCACATTTTCTATATCCATTCCTCTGTTGAGGGGCATCTGGGTCTTTCCAGCTTCTGCCTATTATAAATAATGCTGAGATGGCTTAGCGGGTTAGAGCCCCCGCCTGCTCTTCCAAAGGTGATGAGTTCAAATCCCAGCAACCACATGGTGGCTTACAACCACCCGTAACAAGATCTGACGCCCTCCTCTGGTGCGTCTGAAGTCAGCTACAGCGTTCTTATGAAGAATAATAAATGAATCCTTGGACTGGAGAGACCAACCGGACGGAGCGAGCGAGGCTGTCCGGAGCGAGCGGAGCCAAACACGGACGGCTGGAGCAAGTGGGGATGGCCTGAGCTAGCGGGGCCAGAGCGAGTGGGGCCAATGGCCAGAACGAGCGGGGCCAACCGGAGCAAGCGAGCCGATAGGTTCCTCTTTCTCTACATCCTCGCTAGCATCTGCTGTCATCTGAGTTTTTGATCTTAGCCATTCTGACTGGAGTGAAGTGGAATCTCAAGGTTGTTTTGTTTTGCATTTCCCTGATGACTAAAAATGTTGAACATTTTTTTCAGGTGCCATTCGGTATTCTTCAGTTGAGAATTCTTTGTTTAGCTCTGTGCTCCATTTTTAATGGGGTTATTTGAATTTCTGGAGTCCAGCTTCTTGAGCTCTTTGTATATATTGGTATTAGTTCTCTATCAGATTTAGGATTGGTAAAAATCCTTTCCCAATCTTCAACCTTGCTTTTGAATAAATAACACAGCAACCTTTTTATTTATTGATGAGCTCAGTCACTACAACTGGACAGATACTCAGCTATTCTAACCCAACCATACTGGCTTGGCCTACTTCCCAATAACTGCCATCTTGGTCTTGCCCTGGCCTCCTTCCTCTGTGTCTTCATGACGACTTCCCAGGTCCTATCTGAGACCCTCTGCCTTTCTTAGGGCACAGAAGCCTCACCCTATCCTCTCCTGTCACGATATAGGATGATCAGCTCTTTATTGATCAATCAAAAGATGATGGAGAATGACGTTTTACAAATTACAGGATCAGGAAATACTTTACAATAATGACAATACCAAAATTTGGAGTACAATTTGATATCTGGGGTACAGAAATAAGCATTCAAATACAGGATGCACAAAACCCCCAACATGTAACTACTCCAAAAGAGTTGTAATACAAGGGAGTTTGGCTGCCTTGGTTCAGCTCTTACTTTCATGTGATCCCTTGGCACACGGCACCTTCTACCGCGTGGAGGAGCAGCATAAAAGTCTTCACCAGCACTTTGGTATTGTGCTTACAACTGTAAGCAGTACATTTCTTTATAATTATATTCCAGTTTGAAATGATTTGTGATAGCAACAAGGGCCAGACTAAAGTATATAGTGTTGCCAGGCCTCTCCTGAGTGCTTGGGTTATAACTGAGTAATCAAATAGCCATTATGTAATCAGCCCTTGAACAATGGAGATAGGACTGAGCTAACAAAGCAGGGCTCTACAGAAGACATAATATTCACAACAGTTTTCTAAAATCATGAATACCAATCTTAATGACTTCTACCTAAGAAGAATAGGCAGAGACCCAGAGAGCTCATGCTCATTTGGTATCTTCCTTCTGAGAAGGAGAAAGCCAATGATGAGAAGTATAAAAGTGAAAAGGAAAAATGTTCAAAAAAATCACATAGAAATACTACAGTATATATAAAAATGCTTTATTTTATAAGGCTGCTATGGCAAAGTAACACAAATGGGGTGACACAGAAGAACAGAAATGTATTGACTCACTGGTCTTCAAATTAGAAGTCTGAACCCAGTGTGCCTGCAGAGTTATACTTGCAGCTTAGAGTCTTTCCTAGCTACTGTGGATAGCTGGCAATCTCTGGTGCCTCCCACATCTAAATAGCTCCAGTCTCTGTTCTTTTTATCATGTGAATTCAAATCTCATTTTTCTAAGGGCAGTATTCATATTGGGTTGCCACTCCAGTAGAATCTTACCAAGCTAAGTTTATTAGCTATTTTTATCTAAAATGCCTATATTTCCAAATAAGGTTATATTCTGGGGCACAATGCAACCCTCAACAGCATTTTTAGTAATTGATAGTGTTGATGTGAGCCTTAGAACCATACAGACTAAGATCTGAAAAGGAAAACCCATGGTGGGAGGTTGAGATAGATGAAAACTCATGTGGCTTCGTCCCAGAGTGTCCAAAACAAAACAATCAGTAACAGCAGCAGCAGCCTTAGTAGCTACAGCAGCAACAACAACTGGGAAATGCAAAAAACTTGAGAAAGGTGAGGGAGACTCTAGCAGGGAAATGGGGAGTTGAAGTTCTGCAAAACAAACAAAGCAAATAAAAATAACAAAACAAAACAGGAAGAGATTATTGCAAAGAGAAACAAGGTAAGGAGCTCATTCAGTGAAAATCTTTCAGGTACTTAAAGCTACAAGTAGAGATGTTCACCCAGTTATGAGCAGAGATGGGACTTACATCCAATTTGCACCAAACAGATGGTGCTAGATGTGAGGATAGTCTGGGCAGTCTAATTGCTATGCCAATCCCACTACTTCTCTTACATTTATTAGGTCACATACATGGATTAAAGTTACTTTTCTTTAATATATTATTTGACTACCCAGTTTCACAACTATTTAAAGAAAGACAGGTGAAAAGATGACAGCATCACTTTGCTGCTTGCCAGGTAGTGATCAACTCCTGGATCTAAAGACAAGGTGACTGTGGATGCTACCTCAGTTGCCTTTATTGACCAAGCTCAAACATTTCCTGCAAGAGCACCTTCCTGTTGTCCTCAGCTCATTTGGTTTTGCTTATTTTTGTTTTGTTTGTCTTTTGCCTCTTGTATTTGTAAACTATGACCAGAGGACAATATTATCCACAACAGCAGCAGCGTTCAGGGTTCTTTTATGTGCAGGGAAATCCAAACTGATAGAAGGAATTTCAAGGAATGAGAAAGCTCCTCTCTCGTGGAGCTTTAGATCTTCCTTTGTAGTAGGAGATTTGGCAGGGGAGTCTGATGTCAAGGGTGAGGCAGTCTAGGTCATTTGGAACACTTTGACTGTTGATCCTGTTCTTTAGGCACTTGGTGCATAAGTCAGGGTAAAGCTATGGCAGGGTCCAGTGCAAACTAGTTACTTTTTCAAGAGAGCTGAAAAGCACTGGCAGGAGTGTTTTAGGCAATAAAAATTTTCAGAAACTAGAGTGACCATACTCTGATACTTTCAGATCTAGAAGTGTTTCTGAGAACAGTAAGAAAAGGTTGTCAAGATATTCCAAGTGGCCTTATGTTTTATACATGAAAATTCTTCTTCTTTCTTGTATTCTGCCTTAAATACAGGCCTCAGTCTTACCTGTCATTAGTGGCCTGATCTAACTTAAGGTCTTATCTAACTTAACAGGTATTTTATACATTTTGCTGTGGAAATATTAATAATTTTGTTATAGAATATTATTCTAGACAACACTGCAGTAATAAAATGTATCTATACAACTTTTTAATAGAAAGAGTATATTTTTCTTAATATACATAGCTCCAAGGCCTATGGATTTATTCTATTTATCTCCACCAATCATTCCTTACAGTATAGTTTCTTTGTGTACTGAAAATATTTGACTTGAGGCTGTAAGATGACTCAGGAGGTACCTGCCTTCAAGCTTGGCAACCTGAGATTAGTCCTTGGAACCCCCATGGTAGACGGAGAGGACCCACTCTGCAAGTTGTCCTCAGATCTCTATGTATGTTCTGTGGCAATGTGCAGGAGCCTTACCCCACATATTCTCTCGAACCCTTATGTCTGTATGCATGCACATCTTTATTCAAAAGGAGTCACATGAGAGCTATCACACAATTTTAAATCTCCTAGTTTCCTCATGCTTTTTCCTAGATGCTAATTTAGGTACACTTCCTACACTTACACCCCCAATCCCGGAGAGAAGACCCTTAGACAGATTACCAACAGTATTTTGTTTTAGGCACCACAAGTTCCATAGGGATTAGGTAGCTGGACATCATGTGACAAGGGATGTAAGTGGCTTCTGTAGTCTCTGAAGTGGGCACTGCCTCTGTGAAGGTCATCATCGTCATCCCCACAGAGGCGGAAGTGCAAACAGAGCAGCACGTGTGAGCAAACCACAGGCTAATCTCTTCACTGAGATTGTGACATACACAGTCTTTAGTTTCCTTTATCAAAAAGCCCTAGAACCAAAATCCAGAACAGAAAGCACTGAGATAGCCACTCATATAACAAAACTCTAAGGGCTCTTTTATCCGCATTGTGGTTACCACTTCTGACCATGAATTACATTTTTTAAATTATATTTTGAACTCAGATTGACAAGACTTGAAGGTAGGCAACTGCTGAGTCAGCTTAGAAGCTCAAGCCAACATTTTCAGTATGCAAAGAAACTATACACCAAAGTATGATTGCTCAAGATAAGTAAGTAGTAGGTATACAGATTATATTCCTAAGCCTTGAGGCTATGTGTATTAAGAAAAAATACTAACTGTTGGCATCAGAACCTCCCAACCTATGACATCACATAGGCAACAGTGTGACCTGCAGACCTGTTGCCAAGACGACAGGCACAATATTCCCAGAATCCACTAGGCTCGCCTCCCACCTTTACCTGCATTATGTTATTTTCCATATATATAAGGAGAACGTCCCTTGTCTCTCTCTCTCTCTCTCTCTCTCTCTCTCTCTCTCTCTCTCTCTCTCTTTCCCCCTCCTCTTTCTGCTGCCACCTCCCCCAACTCTCTCCAAATAAACCTCTCACACGTGGAACTCTTTGGACCCAGTGTGCTGTGTTCAGGCTCGAGCTCCTATTTTAACACATCACTAACTCTTTCTGTTAAAAATTTTAAAATAGTATTTTATAATTGCATTATCTTCACTTCCCTTTTCTCTCTCTAGCTGTCCTTGTATTCTTCTCTTGCTCTTTCTCAAATTCATGGCTTCTTTTTAATTATTTTATCCACATGTGCATATGTACACATGCACATGTATGTACACTTGCTCCCCCCCCACACCCACAGCTTACTGAAGGCATGTGACAAGAAAATTGTCTTATTTGCATACTTGTATTCAAGAACAGTGCTGATTGCTATGAAATGACTTATTCGTTAGGGGACAGTGTCTTAGGGTTTTACTGGTGTGAACAGAAACCAGGCAACTCTTATAAGTAACAACATTTAATTGCTGTTGGTTTACAGGATCAGAGGTTTAGTCCATTATTATGGTGAGAGCATGACAGCATCCAGGCAGATGTGAGGCTGGAGGATCTACATCTTCATCTAAAGGCAGCCAGAAGAAGATTAGCTTTCTAGAAGCTAGGAGGAAGGTCTTCAAGCTCACCTGCACAGTGACACACTTCCTCCAAACCTACTCTAATAGAGCCACACTCCCTAAGAGTGTCACTCCCTGTGAGCCAATCATAGTCAAACCACCACCAGTAAGTGGTGGGTTTTTTTGTTTTTTTGTTTTGTTTTGTTTTTTTCTTTTAGTTTTTTTTTTTTAGGCAGTTATGGAAGTATTTTAGGGCCATTAAAAATAGGTTTTAAGAAGCAAAATAAGCTCTGTTTAAGTGTTTATTAAATGCTATTGGTTCTTTTTTTCTCTCTTCTTTCAATAGAACAATTTTGTGAGTTCACTTGGGCACATTTTGGCAAAGGTCATGTAGTTAATACAGTCCAAAAAATATGTTAGCAAATCAACAATGTCATTAGTAAAACCCTTAGAAGAACACCATAACCCACAGTGATACTTTTGACCACTATACAAGTGCAATAATGTGGGTCACTTTATGTTTCTAAGACTGCAGAGATGGCTCATTAAGTCAGGAAACCATGTTGTTTTTCCAGAAGACCCAAGTTTAATTTCTAGCACCCATATTAGTCACCTGTAACTCCACCTCCAGGCAATATCTTAGTCTCCTGTAGACTGTGAAGGCATGCAAACACATATTAACACACACACACACACACACACACACAAAACTCATATACACATACATGTAACTAAAAAATAATAAAAACAAAGAACATTGGCTGAATCACAAATTAATGGAGAGAATAATTATAGTAGATGATAAATACAAAGCTAACTTATTCAATGTTAATTAGATGAATTATTTAATTAACATTTTATGTATCATGGTAAAATAACTTTCTATTTAATAAAATACTGTTTTTAAGTTTATTTGCACACTTATTTACTTATTTATAAGTATGTGTGTGCTAATGTGAAAAAGCACACATAAGAAGTTAGAGAACAATTTATGGAAGTCATTTCTTTCCTTCCTCTATGTGGTTTCCAGGGATTGAACACAGATCAGCAGGCATGGTGGCCAGCATGTTTATCTGCTGAACCATCTTACCAGTTCTTAATAAAATCTTGTAAAGCTTAGTAAATCACTGGACCATCTTGCTATTCAGTAATTTATTATTTAAATTCATAACAAAGCTCTTATATTAATGTTCTATAAAAAGCCTAAACTTTCAATGTTAGAATTAAAATACAAAAACATTTTTTTAAGATTTGAATTTGTGAAGTACAAGATCAAAATGCCTCAAAAATTAGCTTGTGGAGGCAGGTTTCTCAAAATATTTGGCTTCTTAAATATTTAGTAGACTCTAAATCTCTAGGTTAAAATACACCTACCATCAAAGTATTTTTATTTGTAAACTTATGATGTTATTCCAACATATATGAAGAAAATTCAATATCATATATAAATGTAAAAAACATAAACATCCATTCAAAGTGGCAGTGAGTGTTGGTACAAGTCACTTTAATATAACAGCACTGGGCTGGAGAGATGACTCAGTGGTTAAGAGCACTGACTGTTCTTCCAAAGGTTCTGAGTTCAAATCCCAGCAACCACATGGTGACTCACAACCATCTGTAATGAGATCTGATGCCCTCTTCTGGAGTGTCTGAAGACAGCTACAGTGTACTTACATATAATAAAATAAATAAATCTTAAAAAAAATAATAACAGCATGACTTTTATGTTGCTGTGACAAAACACCATGGCCAAAGGGACTTATAAGGAGAGTTTGTGTAGGTTTATGCTTCCAAATGATGAGTCCATAATGGGGGTGGGAGGGTGGCAGAAGGCGGCCAGGGCAGGAAGCCGAGATCAGAGTTGTGATGCAGAGAGATGGAGCTTGAAGAAGGGTTATATATATTCTTTTTTTTTTTTTTTTT
>LR751873.1:0-63152 GCA_902729485.2 Mus minutoides
CAAGCCCGGGGCCTGCAAAGGTCTGTACCCAGCAAGCCCGGGGCCTGCAAAGGTCTGTACCCAGCAAGCCCGGGGCCTGCAAAGGTCTGTACCCAGCAAGCCCGGGGCCTGCAAAGGTCTGTACCCAGCAAGCCCGGGGCCTGCAAAGGTCTGTACCCAGCAAGCCCGGGGCCTGCAAAGGTCTGTACCCAGCAAGCCCAGGGCCTGCAAAGGTCTGTACCCTGTCCTCTGCATCTACATAAAGGATTTCAGCTGAGTAGTGTTTAGGACCCAAGAGTGTGTGTACAAGTTGATCTCTGGTTCTTGTGCTTGTACATTGGGCTCATTTTCATATGTTGGGTTATCTTGTCTGGCACCCATGGGATAGTGTTTACTGAATCTTACTATATTTTGTTTTGTCTTATTTGGTTGTTGTCACTTAGAAGCCTGTTCTCTTCTAATGGGAGGCAAAAAGGGGGTGAATCCAGAGAGCATGAGAGGTAGGTTGGAACTGGAAGGAGAAGAAACTACAATCAGGATACATTGTCTGAATATTTATTTACATACTTTTATTTTTTATTAATCATCTTCTTAATTTGCATTTATTTTTATTGGATATTTTACTTATTTACATTTCAAATGTTATCCCCCTTTCTGGTTTCCCCTCTGACAACCTCTATTCCATCCCCCTTCTTCTTGCATCTCTGAGGGTGCTCCCCCACCCACCCACTCCCACCTCACTGCCCTGGCACTTCCCTATACTGAGACATTGAGCCATCACAGGGTCAAGGGCCTCTCCTTCCATTGATGCCCAACAAGGCCATCCTGTGCTACATATACAGCTGGGCCTATGGGTTCCTTCATGTGTACTCTTTGGTTGGTGGTTTAGTCCCTGGAAGCTCTGGGGAGTCTGGTTGGTTGAAATTGTTCTTCCTATGGGGTTGCATACTCTTTTAGTCCTTTCCCTAACTCTTGCATTGAGGTCACTGTGCTAAGCCCAATGGTTGTTTGTGAGCATCCACATCTGTATTTATCAGGTTCTGGCAAAGTTTCTCAGGAGACAGCTATGTTAGGCTCCTATCAACAAGAACTTCTTGGTATCCACAATAGTGTCTGGGTTTGGTGTCTGTATATGGGATGGATCCCCAGGTAGGGAAGTCTCTGGATGGCTCCACACCTTGTCCCCATATTTTCTTTAGAAAGGAGCAATTCTGGGTTAAAATTTTGGAGATAAGTGGGTGGCCCCATCCTTCAACCGGGGGCCTTTCCTAACCTCTGGATATGGTTTTTAAATGTTATCCCTCTTCCTTGTTACCCCTCCACCAGCCCCCTCCATCCTATCTGCCCTTATCCCCCTCCCTTTTGCTTTAGTGAGGGTTGCTCTTCCAGCCATTCACTCACTCCTGCCTCACCCCTCTAGAATCCCCCTATAATATCTTGTATGTATATTTATTGATGAAACGAAAACAATGCATAACATCTGAATTTTGCTTCATACTGGCAATTTCTGACATTTTCTGTATCTAAATTACAATCCTTGCTTAAAGTTGAGTAAACCCCTGCGCTGTAAGGGATATATTATGGTATAGGGGCTCTATTGCCATTTGTAAGGGATATATTATGGTATAGGGGCTCTTTTGCCGTTTGTCTCAATTGTAACACTCTTTTCCTTTTGTCAGATACTCTGTTCACTCTATTAATGATGGATATCAAAAATAGGTAAGAAAAGGTTACTTATGAATAGTCTTCCCCCTCCAAGATTTATTTTACCTTTTACTATGTTTTAATTGAAGAATTATATGATTTCCCATTGTTTACTTTCTGCCTTTTAACCACTCTCATACCCTTCCTCCAGAAAATTGACAGCCTCTTTTTTCCTTAATATGCTTATTCACACACACACACACACACACACACACACACACACACTGCAACCTGCTGTGTCTGATTTATTGTTTGTGTTTACATAGTTTAAAGACTGACTGCTTTGGTTTAAACAAACAATAAGGGTAGCTCATCTTCCAGAGAGGCTAATTCTCTTATTCCTATCAGTCATTAATTAGCTCAAATTCTTTTTTTGTAAAGAATTATTGAAAAAAAATATTTTCCATGTTAACACGCCTACTGATATTCCCGTTATTCTCTCCTTGTTTATGCAGCTATTTCGAGGAAGGACTGCTTGACATCAGATTTCCTCATATCCCAGCTCTCTCATTCTTTCTGTACTCTCTTCCATGATGTGCTTTGAGATGCATAGGTGTAGAAACTATAATGTTGATTAGACTTTTTACACTGCATCAAGTTGTGGTTTTATGTTATAGCCTCAATGCTCTGGGGGCAGGGCAGGGGCTGCTTCTTTGATGACAGACGATAATTACAATTACCTGCGGATATAAAGATACAGTTTAGAATGTAGTAAAAAATTATGCTGGTATATGGGAGTGGCAGTAGGAGATTCTTTTGTAAGGACCATGACCTCACCAATCCTGGGTGTTTATAATATTTTCAGTAGCATCCATGATTTCTCTCCTGCTGAGTGGGACTATAGGCTAATTAAACAGTTGTTGGTTTCCACACACATTTGAGTGTCACTCCTATGTAAATGCAAGAGCATCCTAACAGATGTCTTGACATGCTGGTCATGGGTGATTAGCAGGGTAGAACTATTTAATTCCTTTCCTCATTGGCAGCTTGTATAATGCATTATCATATTATAGAGGCTAGATGAGAGAAAAGGTTTGGGTATCTCACATAATATAAAGCTTTCTAGATCTAACCATTTCTCTGCATATATATATATATATATATATATATATATATATATATATTTATATATATTACACAGAAAGAAATTATATCTGTTATTTATAATTTTAGGTAAATATAAAATGATTCTTGAGTATAGGCTAAGATTTCTCAAAAACCTAGTTTTGGTAAGTGTTCTTAAATCCTTTACCTCTCTAGCCCATCAGCCACCAGTAGTAGTGGAAAGGAAAAGTTAATAAAACAAAGGAGAATGTAGACCTGTTTACAAATAGTTCTTTGGAGCAAATCCAATCTGAATTTTCAAAATATAAGCCGCTGAGTTCACATGAATTAACAGTGGCTGCTCAATACACTCGCAAACACTATACGGGAATCAGCAACAGCAGGTCAATCCAGAATAAACCGTGAGACTCTGCCAATTGGCCTGAGTCTGCAGAAGCAGAAAGAAGCCTCCAGAACACCACCATAAGGTTTTTGGTACATTTCTCTCTATGAAGTCATGAGCAATAGTGACTAGCTAAGAATGGTAAAGCGGACCAATTCCACCTGGACTTGTCAGGGAACACCAGCATAAGCAGAGACCAATGATAACCAGTACAGAATGGTAAGGTGTACCATCCAACATTGTTGATTATTTGTTGGGTTACACTTATATACTTTCCAAATATCAGGTGTTCTCTCAATTATCTGCTCTAAGAAAACTTCACATGCCCCTTTTCCAGACTGCTTTCAGAAAAACACATGTCTGTTCTCAGCAAAACATCTTCTCATGAGACAGTTTCCAGAAAAACATCACATGACACAACTGAGTCTCCAAAGAAACCAGAAATTTCTTTTTCACCTGGTGTTTTATAAAATCAATCCTTGGTATTAGTTGTTCCTCTTAACTCATTCTTCTACATTGACCTCTCTCATTCCTCCCAAATTTGATGTATACCCAGATTTGTTTCTCAATTCATAAGCCTTATATCCCATTATTCCCATATAAAGCTGCATATACTGATGGTTCACATATAATACATGGGTTTCTATAGTTAATACATGTTGCATACATGTTTTCCACATTTGTGGATTTGGAATGAAGGACCACAGATGAGAGAAAATATGTGGCATTTGGCTTTTTTGGGTTACTTCACCTAAGAAAAGGTTTTCTAGGTCAACCATATACTTGCCAGTTTCATGATTTTGGTTATAACTATAGCTAAATAGTGTTCCATTGTGTATATAGACCATATTTTAAATATGGACATCTTAGGTTGTTTTCATTATTGACTAATGCGAATAGAGTGACCATGAAATACATGAAAACAATCCAAAATAATGGATAACTACATGACCCCCACACCCAGCTATAGCTCTTCTTTGCATAGGCTCAAAGTACTCAACATACTATTCCATAGATACTTGCTCAGTAACGTTCATTGCCACCCAAAGTTTTGGGAACATCACAGAGTTTAGGGAAACATTGTAAGAACTTTTAAGAGCTGAAGGACTTTTCAGACTCCTCTAAAAATACACAAAAACAAAAACAGGGAAGTATTTTCTGAATATTTCAGGGAATGCACATAGCTATTGCTTTCACAAGGCTGGCAAAAGACCACAGCAGTCAGTATTCTAGGGTGGATAGAGGAGAACTTACAAGGCCCTATTCCCAGTTAAACTCTGTATCTGTTTACTGCTATTCCCAGGTAAAACTCTGTATCAGTGTATTGCTACTGAGTTAGGGAGACTTGGTTTTCTTCCCAAACAAGCTGTTTTGCTCTCTAGATAGTTGTCCATGCCACCATATCAAAGTAGTCAGAATTATTCATGTGTGGATAAGAGTGACACTAAGTGAAAATATATATATGAGTATGTATGTGTATACATATATGATATATAAATATATAATACACACATAAACACAAACACACACACACACACACACACACACACACACACAATTTTGAACTGGGGATCTGACCTAGAGTATTACTAACATTTTAGGGTCATGGGATTATAAAATCTAACTCTCATCTTCCTCAGCAGTGTTCTTATGCAAAGAGTTCCTCAGCTATTGGTGAAAGTTTGTGCCCATCTATCCTACTCCATGTTGGAGTATTGTCTGCCTTGAGCTTGCACAGGTCTTGTATGTGCTATTACAATCAGTGGGCTCATATGTGCAACTACTCTGATGGGACCATGAATTTCTAAAGTTATCAAACAATGACCCTCATCCATGCTGTGGATCTTTCATGTCACAATGACCACTGAACTGACCAAATATGCTCATTGGTATAATAATGGCCTGAATGTTGTGGCAGTAATAAATTGCTTTCTATTTTGATCTAAGGCAACCTCCATGAAATCGATTCCACACCTGATACAGCTTACTAGGCCAAGAAATTGGGCCTAATTAGGCCAGGAATCTTGGGCTATATTATCTCTAGGGAACAACTTAATAACGTAATTTGGTTAAATGGACCTTACTTGAAAATGACTACTTGTGACTAGTGCTATACCAATAGATCAGTACAAGTATGTCAAACTGGACTCAGTGAGTTTATAAATAACACATGACTCTGAGAGGTAAAATAGTGAAATAGTAGGTGAATAGTGTAGGACTTGGAAGTGGACAGATTGGATGTCTGGAATGGAGAAGGGATTTTATCAAAACATATTATGCATGTGTAAAATTATCAAACAATAAAAATCATTATTTAAAAATGGGGAAGCCCACACAATAAGGGGAGGAAGGATTGTATAACCACTAAGTGGCCAAAGACATGGCCCACAGACAGGGCTCATAAAGGCTCACAGAGGTTGAAGCAACAATCACGGTTCCTTCATGAGTCTGGGCTACTCTACATACAACCTGTTGTTATGTGGGTTTTGTAGGATTCCCAGTGGTTGGAGTGTAGGTGTCTTTGACTGTTTTGTCTATTCATAGAACCCCTTCTTCCTCTGGGTTGTTTCATCCAGCTGTGATATGAAGGTTTGTGCCTAGTCTTATTATGTCGTGTTCTGTTGTGTTTAGTTGATATCACTGGCAGGCCTGCTCTTTTTGAAGAAAAAAGAAGAAGGAGTATATCTGGGCGAAAGGAAAGGTGGGAAGACTGGGAGGACTAGAGGAATAGGAGGCTATGGTTTGAGTGTAGTATATGAGAAAGGAATAAATAATTACATTTATCATTATTGTTAGGAATCTAATAACCACTCTAAAAACAGAATAAGGGTGCATACCAGTAAAAAATATAAACAATTGGTTAATATTTTGTACCAATCAATTATGCTGGTATCTGCATCAGTTTGAAGTATATCTGAAAATGTTTACTTGGATATATGAGTAAACACATGGCATAGTTTGGACCTAGTATTGGTGACTAATCAAAAGTTATAAACAACAACAAAATAATGGTTAAGGTACTGATTAAAATTTCAAAAACAATTGAGTGGTTTTGGCACTGAATTATAGTGCTGTCACAATTACCTTCTGTAATGTAAATTTTGGAGCTATTGTAGTTAGGGTTTCCATTGTTGTGAAGACCAATGACCAAGGCAACTCTCATAAAGGAAGCTTAATTGGGGGTAGCTTACAGGTTCAGAGGTTCAGTACATTATCATCAAAGCAGGACCATAGCAGCATCTAAGCAGGCATGACACTGAATGAGCTGAGAATTCTACTTTTTGTACAGAGGGCAAACAGAAGTGTAACAGCTAGTACAAGGGTCTTAAAGCCCATGCACACAGTGACACACTTCCTCCAACAAGGCCATACCTCCTAATAGTGCCACTCCCTGGGCCAAGCCAGTTCAAACCATCATAGGATTTATGCTCAAATCTTTGTGCTCTTGATAATACAGGAGATAGAAAATGTTCATTTAAAAAGAACAATAAAACAAAAAACAAAAACAAGCACTACTAGAACTTCTATAATCGTCCTTTGCAAGAAGCCACAGATGATATTGGTTATGTCTTGGTCAGAGATTAGAAACACCAGAAGTATGTGAGGGCTCTGGATGCTGGTCCCGTTTCCTGTTACCTCTCTTCACCATTTATACATCTGCCTTAAAAAACAACCACCACCACAACAAACAACAACAACAACAACAACAACAACAACAACAAAAACAACACAAAAAAACAGCCAAAGAACCAAACAAAAAAAGTCTTATGTGAGTGTGTAACTACCATTTGGCTCCTATTTCCTGGAATTGAAAAGCTCATCGCCACATTGTGTTTGTGAACCAACTGGGTTGACTAGCTTCTCACTGTACCTATACTTTGTACAAACTTTTAACCTCTACATCAAAATCCTAACTGAGACCTTTTTATATGGCATAGTCTTGCTTTTGGGAGCTCTTCTCAATACTTGGTCCTGAAGCTCTCACCTATAAACCTATAGTAAAGGTCTTTTGAAAACTCCCCATGCTGTCGAATTGGTTACTTAGATATGGTAGAAACCATCGTTCAGCAGTGACTAAATATGATTTTAAATGTATTTGAAGTTTAAACTCATTAAAATATGTGGCTTTCATGGATGAATCTACAGCTCAGTGATAGAGTATACACATGTATAGGGCTTTGTTAGGTTTATCCCACAATATAAAAACCTGAGACATTTCTATTGAAGTAGAATAGCAGCATGAGACAACTAGGAAGCACTAATGAAACAGTTATTAATTTGAGCAGTCTGTAATAAACTTCTGAGCCTTCTGCATAAACCTTGGCAGGTGTTAGACAACATGATAGTCTCTGAAATTTTTCCCCATGTCAGTGCTAATAAGTACTTGACAGTGAAATGTTTAAAATGTTAGCAGAGAGACTCTCTTCAAGGAGATTACTGCATCAAGACTCAGCTGGCAGAAACTCCGAGTGAATATAATTGTTGCTTTGATGTTCCCAAGGGTTTGCTCTGCGAGAGACTATGGGCTTGTTAAAAAGTTCTGTCGAATTTCTAGGAAAAAAAAATCTTTATTGTACGCTAAGAAAAACAAAGTTGAGGCCAACAAACCAATATCACATTCTCTTACTTTAAAAGAATGCAGATTGTTATCGACTTATTCTATTCTTTACATTTATTATCATCTCAAAAATCAGTTCTGCATGTTAGTCTATATGAAGTTTCAATTATATTTGTAATATTTACTATTTTCATCTTTTACATTTTGGGGTAGGCTAAGAGTTACAGCATTCTAACAAATATAAGCACGTAGTTACAGTGGAAAAAATTCTCAAATATTTCATAAGACTTATATAACTCATAAAAAGAAATACATAGGGTTTTTTATGGGCTGCCTTTTCTTTTGAAATTATTTCTTTTTCTGTAGTATTTAGGTGTGTTATAGCTCTTAATAAGGAAATTATTCTTTTAAATTCAGTTATATGTAAGCATGACTTAGGAGGATACAAAGTAGAATAAAATCATTGCCTAAATGATTGACAAATAGGAAAAACTCAAATAATAAACAACAACATCCTTCAGTTATAGTAAAATAACTGAAAACTGAAAATAAAATCCTTCTCAATAAAATTTTATAAAGATAAAATATTTCTTCTCTGGACTTAGTTTTCCCTTTATTATTATCTAAAACACAGCAAATTATAATGAAATAATTTTATCCTTAATAAAATCTGAAGTGTTTAAATATAAGATGTTGCACAATAGAGTATTTAATACATTGTTTATTGAAAACTAAACAATTTGTTTTTCCCAATACATTTACTTTCCCTCCCCTTTACTTCCTTGTAGATAGATTTTACAATTTTAAAGATATTAAAACATCAGGCAACACAGTGGAGATAATAAAAACTCAGTGAGTCTCATTCTTTGGTAATAATTCTCATATTTTCCACCAGAGCTGAACAATAAAAATTCTATTAAAAAATTCTTAATAGGATCCATAGGATACATTCCTAGCCCTGAAAGCTAAGCATGTACCTCTTCATTAGGCAGAACCTACCCCTAAAATTCTTCTCTGGGTTATAGAAAAAACACTCTGTCTGGTACTGTTGATGTCTTTGTCTGGATGTTTATGAAAATAAAAAGTAACTGAGAATCTTGAAAGGATGTTTCATAAACTTAATACATTTAGTAAATTTTGGACACAATTAAAACATTGGAATGAAAAGAATGACAGAGGAATCATTGGAATTTACCTGAGATTCAAAATAATGACACTGGGGAGAGAGAGACAGAGACAGAGACAGAGACAGAGAGAATCAAGACCAATGTTGTTAATTTTCCCATTGATATAGAAGGGTGTCTATAGTTACTGAGCAAGTACTACTAACCTATCACAGCATAAAGTATCAGTTTGACCAAGTAAAATCTGAGTCCAATAAAGGGTTTCAAGTATCTTATCATATCATGTCAAGCTATATATTATTAAGGAGTCATTATTAAATAAAGAAAATATTTTGACATGGAAAATTGTGTAAAGAAAAGGGATTGGAACTTTGATGTTATGTAAATCATGACAACTATGATACATGTAGAGAATATTTTAAAAGCCAATTCATCTCACAAATTAAAACAAAACAAACAAACAAAAGAACAAAAAGCATACTCATAAATCCATTCATATGACATCCTTGTCTTTTTACACTGGCCAGCATATACATATTTATGTTGGCTATATGTGTATATACATCTTGGCCAGTGTGACAATATAAGCATGTGTGTGTGGTGTGTGTGTGTGTTTGTATATATGTGAGAGCTTATAATGTATGTAAACAATAAAAAGCAAATTTCAGAGAATCTCCAAGGCCTATTTTATTTTATTTTATTACTTTATATTGAGAATTAAGTGATTATACTTATATTATATATATATATATCTTTTAAAAATAAATATTTATGTTATTATTTTGTGTTTTTATTTTCTAAAGCAAGAATAGTGAAAGTAATTATTATTTTAAAAATGAGTAAAATAAAATTTAATGAACTTTATTATTGTTTATACAGTATTTGAAGTTCATAGCATATAACACTACATGTAAAAGTTATTGCCATAGTATTT
Source organism: Mus minutoides (assembly GCA_902729485.2). Classification (NCBI taxonomy): domain Eukaryota; kingdom Metazoa; phylum Chordata; class Mammalia; order Rodentia; family Muridae; genus Mus; species Mus minutoides. The sequence continues at coordinate 9,747 of LR751873.1, forward strand.
AAACACATGAAATTTTGACTGAATATTTTCATTACATATATTTGGATAAACGACAATTTTCTCCAACAGGAGGTAAATATATAAATTCAGTGAAATTTTTAGAAAATGAGAATCAACAATTTGCAGTTGAGAAATGTTGTTGAATATATATATATATATATATATATATATATATATATATATATATATATAATACATATCCATCTTAATCTATTGCAAATCCTTCTGTTTTTTCACTTTTATGCTTATTGTGCAAAACAAACCTGCTCAATATTTTTTGCCTTCGACCTATATGTTACTGTGTCATATGAGTCCCAGAATAATTTAAATGATTCTTTTTTATTCAATTACTTGTAAGTGAAAATATATATTCGTTAAAAATTCTTGCTTTAAACAGTCTTTTATATAAAGCAATTCTGTGTGTCAAATGATTTAGCTATCATATTAGAAACAAAAGCTATCTATAATATTCAATTATCTTTCTTAGAATAGAGAAAGAAAATGAGCCAATATGGCATTAGCACATTTATTTTTTTCATTACTACTGTTGAATGTGTAGCTATATATTGTATGTATTCATAAAAACTTTATATGGAAAATCTGCAATGGTGTTTGTGTGTGTGAGAAAGATAGAAACGAGGTACTGCCTATGTTAAGATTCTTCTATGTTTTTATTTGAAGAGTGTTTGCATGTGCATTTCTGTTTTTATTTGTGTTAGTGGGGTGTTTCTCTGTACATATTGGAGAGGAAATATAATCAAAGTTAACTTTTTACCAATTTTTATTTTATAATGTAAAAATTTTTTTCAATAGGAATAACTAAATGCTGGAAATATATTTTAATGCTTGTATATTTATGTTATCTCTTAATTTTTTACTATTTTTACATATTTTATGATACTATTTTATGCATTTATTACTTTTGTATTACATGCATTATTCTTTAACATAAATTATTTGTTTAGTGTAAACAGTTCTTTTTAGTATATCAAAAGTGGAGCAAAAACTTACATATTGGATTTCTGAATATAATTTGCATAAAACTTTCATTTTTCTAAAAGAATATTACTTGTATTGATTCATTTACTCTTTCATTCTACAAAATATGAAAAGAAAACTGATATACTAAAATTCAAATAAAGTTGTAGTTTGGACTGTATATTTTATTTTATGTATTCTTTATTTTCCAAGAGTATGAATTTTATGAAAAAAATCCATTTTATTTTTCTAAGCCTTTTAAAAATGGTTAGTTTTATGTAAGAAAACAGGACACTATTCTATTTTTCCTTTTTGTAAACCTCAATGTTGTTATTATACTTATTCAATCTGTACTTTGTACACATTATATTTACTTCTGAGTCATCCCCACAGAAATATTATATAATATTAATTTGCTCTTAAAATACAGGAAATGCATTTTTAAATTATAATAGAGTACTGTAGTTGTTACTTTATATCATAATAGGAAAATGTTTGACAATCAACTTAAGCAAGAAAATATCATTTTTGTTTCATAGTTTTATAGGTTGTGAGTCTTTTATAACAGATTGATACTGTGGAATATCTCAATCTCCATTAGCAAAAATATGGTAACAATCTTTCTGGAGTGACCTTAAGGAAGCAGAATGAGAACTAGGGCTGTGTAGGCTAAACAAACCTTACCACTGCTATCTTTACATCCATTTTAATGATTTTAATTCTTGTTTGATTCCCTGCCCAGAAGCCTTCCCAGCTTCATGTCTTATCATCTTGGTTTCTTTGTTTTTGATTTTGCTTGTTTTTATTTATTTATTCATTCTACATCCTAATATCAGCTCCTTGTCTGTTTCCAGTACCCCCTCAGACAGAACCTTCCTCTATTTCTCCCTTCACTTCTCCTTTGAAAAGGAGATCACCCTTTTAGATACTTACACCACCAATCTCAAATCCTAAATGCCCATTCTCTACTCCTTAGCATATCTAGAGCACATCAGGTCTCTGCAGGCCTAGGCATATCCTTTCATACTGAGGACAGACAAGACAGTCCATTTATGGGAATGAGATCCACAGACAGGCAGGCAAGAGATTCAGGGAGAGCAATCACTCCTGTGTTTGGGCACCAAGCTGCTTATTATATGCTACATATGTGTAGGGGACCTATGTCTAGCACATGTGCTTTCTCTTGGCTGGTGGTTCACTCTCTGACAGCTCCCAAGGGTCCAAGTTACTTTACTCTGTTGGTCTTGTTGTGGAGTCCCTGACAACTTTGAGTCCCTCAACTTTTCTCCCAACTCTCCTATAAGACTACCTTAGCTCCATATTAGGCTTGGCTGTGGGTCTCTGCATCTTTTCCTATTGACTGCAGAAAGGGGCCTCTCAGAGGACAGTATGCTAGGTTTCTGTTGGCAAGCATAACAGAGTATCATTAATAATGTCAGGGATTGGTTCTTGTGTATGGAAGCGTCTTTATTTGGAGCAGACATTGGTTGGCCATTCCCTCTGTCTCTGCTCTATCTTTGACTCTCCACATCTTGTAGTCAGGAAATTTTTTGGGTCTAGGTTTTGTGGGTGGGTTGCTGTCCTTATTCCTCCACGTGCAGTCCAGCCTGGCTATAGGTATTGGTCACTTCCAGATTCATATACCCATTTGCTAGGAGTCTCAGCTAGAGAAGCCCCTATAGACAATCCCAGGTCTCAGGCATATCCTAGATACTACCACATCTACCTACTTCCCATTTCCTTTCTGTATCCCTTGCTCTCCACACATCAGATCCCCCCAACCTTGCTTGCCTCCCCATCCCTACTCTCATCCAGTTCCCATCTTCCATCTACCTCTGATATCTATTTTTGTTTTCCCTTCTTAAAAAAAAATATGTCTGTATTCTATTTATTCCCTTACTCTATATTTGACCTTTCTGGCTCTATGTATTATTATTTTATTATCATTGAGTTAATGGTTAATATCCACAAACAAGCAAAATTCGTACCATAATTTTTGTCTGTATGATACTATATTAAAGATGATTTTTTTTTATCTAGTTCCATCCTCTTATAAGCAAATGCCATACTGTCATTTTTTTTTAACATTCCCATTCTTATATGTTTATCAAATTTGGAAAGTGTAATTTCAGAATTTGTAATTTTCTGCTAAACGTCATTTCTTATTATTTAACATCAATATTAACCACTGCACTTTCTAAGTTTATCTCCTATTTTTTTTCTTTGGTATGAGACTGTTTTCTTTCTAGTTCCCTTTTTTCCCTAGTATCGTGTCTTAGTAGTCAAAAATTCTTTCACATAATGCATACCAGACTATCAATAATTGATGTAATGTACATCCTACAACTGTCTACTTTTATAAGAGCCATAAAGTAACAATGAATTGACATAAATAAGTAAATACCTACTAGAAATGTTGCTGGTTGCGAAATAACATGCTAGAAAATAGACTCCTAATATTTATTTTGTTTATGCTTTGTTTGAAGTTATATTATTTGGAACTTTCAAGCATTTCTCTTTGTAAATCTCATGGATGGATTTTGTGTGGTTAGAGATTTAAAGAATATCACTCTTTGTAGCCACATACATGGTAACCTCAGGCTATGTAAGGTTTTTAGAATAGTTTTCATAGGTTTTTGTAGTAGGATAAGGTTCTCAAGGAAAATTTCTTACAACTAAGCCTAGGGGGAGAATAACTGTTATGAAAAGTAGTCTGTTTCTACTAAAATATACTTAAGATGAATGAAAGCATATAAGAGAGCCATTTGTACATTAAAAAGTACTTGATGGTAGAAATGAGGATAAGAGAGAAGTAGATATTTTTATTTTATCTCTTTCCTTAATGTTTATTCTCCCTTTAATATCTATATTTTATCAATTAGAAATATTATTCATTTCACTTATGAACTAATTCATCTTACATTTGACCTTCAATGGACATTAAGCTTATATTAGTAAAAAATGAGAGAGCTATGCTTTTTATTTTAACTGAACTTCCTTTTAAAAATCAGTTCTGTGGCTTTAAAGAATGATGTTCATCAGTGATACATTATGGATCAACATCCTATGCCTTCTTCTCTGTATTATAATTCCTTGGATTATTAAAAACAAATCTCAGCCAAATATTAATACCCAAAGTAAATAATTTTCAATTGACTATGTGGGTCACATGTAGTAGAAAATGTGACACAGTATTCAGCAAATAGTCAAAAATTTAGTCATGAGATTAGATGACAGTGCAATGTGTTATTGTGTTATTACATATAGCAGCATCTAGTAGATAAATATTTTTCAACCAGAGTATCATTTTATGTGAAATTCACTTTCTAATGCTGTAGAAATATATAGATACTACATTTCTACCTTGGATGAGTATTTTAAATTCAACATTGTATTTCTTCATTATTTCCTGACCATATCACTAAAGCTACAAACACGCATCTTACATTGAAAGAACATATCCCATGATTGCTTTGCCTCTATTTTTATCCACTCATGTTGACATACAATACTCTTTCAATGTGTGTGTGTTTTGTTTTTTTTTAATTAGTTCGTAATTTTTTGACAGTTCAGTTGTTATCTCCCTCTTGGCCTCACCTTCCTCCAGTCCCTCATCCCATTCCTCCTCCCCCTTCTCCAAGAATATGTCCCCACCACCACCACCACTGTTTGGCATAAAATGATTCATGGATTCACTGAAATTCCAGATGTAAAGGGTGGAAGTTTACAGATGTGACAAAATAAAAGAAAGGAAAAATCCAAAGTTCATCATTCAGGTTCACACAAGGATAAAGTTTCCTCTGTTTTTTCCATGTATATTCAAGTTTTACTCAGTCATGAATATATTACCAAGTCTTAAATAACCTTTGAACAAAAGAACTTCACTAAATTCTACCAAGGACCAGGACCAGCCTTGGCTTAGAGAGGGTTTCTGGGAGAAGTAATGTCTGGGAGCTGCCAAAAGATCTACTGGAAGTCAAATCCTGGATCCAAGCTACAGACCTGTGTTCAGCTTTCTATTCTAAGAAATCTCACTGTCCTTTTTCTGCTTGCTTCCTGTGTGTGTGTGTGTGTGTGTGTGTGTGTGTGTGTGTGTGAATTTTTCAAACAATTCTCCCTTTTAATCATAAATAATTCTCAGGATAACAGCTCATCTCCTGCAGAACACAGGTCCAGTCTTCTATTTTACATTTCAATCCAGTGATTTACTACAGGTTTCCTTTAGATCATTTTATGAATCAGCATCCCCTCAGCCCTATGATTATTAAGAGACAGCAAGCATACATTGTTTTCTTAACACTGAAAAGTAATTCAGAAGTCTGTCTGCCTTTGATCAGCACAGATAATAAGCTAGTTGGGTGGAACCCTGCCCTGAAATAACAAGTTATATCACACCTGGTCCTAACCGTGCCTTGTTGGAGGCTGACCTTGAACTCAGGAGTCTGAAGACATTTATATCTTCTGACAAGTTGGCTTAAAATGTAGCTGCCATTCTTCCTTTATATTCATGAATACCCTCATAATTCATACTGCATCCTTATATATTGTGTACTTGAGAAATTATACATAATTTGAACTCATGGATTTAGAGCTCTTTATAATAGCCTTAAGAGTTGTCCCAAATGTCCCAACATTTACCCTTTTGCTGAGACACAGCTACATCCTCAACTCCTGTACTTGTGCTTTTTCTAATTTTCATGGAGTCAACAGGGAGGACATTCTTCAGAGGAATGTGAAATATGTACATTATTATACAAATAAGCTTTAGTGCCCACAGCAGCCATCAACACTCATGGAGGCTGATACTTTTGCCCTGTCCCAGAGGCAGGAACCATGTCACTCTCTCCCCACCAGGGACACACCGAACTCAGCAAATTTCATAAATTACCGTTCAGTCAATGTGGAATACAGTGTTTTTCCATTATGTATTTTGGAGTGCATTCAATGTCATATTTTCTTATAATGTAGCAATAATGTAAGCAAAACTGAATCTCCCAAGTTGGTACTGTGTAAAACATTCGAGTTTTGTAATCATCAAGGTCAACTATTGTGCTTGTCTTTGGTGAAAAAAGAGGACAGAACAAAATTAATAAAATGTGAACTGTTTAGAACATAAATATTTGTTTGGCTTTATCTACAAGTTTATTTTAAGTTCCTACAGAGTATACTCAGGGAATCTTTAATGTTTCCAAAAGATATTTTTAGAACTGCCAGGTTGATTTATTTGAACGCCATACATCATTTTCTTGCACTGTTATTGGCTTAAACATTCCCTCAATAAATCAATTCTTTTCATTCTACTTCTTGATTTTGGCAAGCAGCTTTACCTGTATTATCTGAGGTATATCTAAAAGTATTTCTCATGTGAGAAAACCAAGCACATGTCTGTATATACCAATATCCATACACATCTATATCTACACACACACACACACACACACACACACACACACACACACACATCCTAGATAGGGACTGAGAACTAATTTTGCTTACTATATAGTATATAGCTTCATTATTTTACAAAAAAGTAGGGAGAATGTTAGATAAGTATGTGTTCTCTACTTAAAGTATATCTGTGGATACACAATGACACTATCATCGAAATTGCATTTGAAAACAAATATTGTTACACATAGAAATTTATTACCATCAAGATAATGTTATTGCAGTGTTATTAAAAATACTGTGCAGCTTTAATAGTGGAAAGTAAATAATTTCCAAAGAGATGTGTTAAGACAACACTTTTTTAAAAGAACAATTGGAAGAATCAAGTGTTAATAAAGCTTTATCAATTGCTGAGGAATCACTGTATGCTGAGCTATTATTGGAGAAGTAAAATGAAGTCAACACATAATTATGCATCAGGTAAATTTATAACTGTGAAAATACAATGCAACACTGGTGTTGTCAACTTTTAACATTTACTTTCATGTATTTATATTTATCTGAGCCTAATTAAAATAAATCATCATGGATATATGTCTTGTACTGTAGGGATGTTCTGTCGAGTTTTTAATTAATGGATACTGTCTTTATCTCTACAGCTCCTACCCAGTATTTCTCATTTTGGTTCAAATAAACTTTGTGCCGTGACATGTGTGATGTTGAAATTATTTTCTAAGGTGGAATTTAGAATGAGAAAACTCATGATTATTTAATCAATATGGAGTGTTTGATTCACAATCCACGCACTGCTTTTAAACTGTCATAGTCCATCAAGTTATATGATATAATTACCGAAAAATCAAATGGAACTTAAAAACAACACAGTCACCAACCTTCGCAACTACAAATTAACAATGTTTGTTTGGACTTTCTCTCTTGAGAAGAGTCATGGGATCTTAAGTGTCTTTTGCTTTCTCAGATGGGTCTTTCAATGTTTTGTACAAAGAGCATAATGATCCTCAAAAATAAATCATATCACTAGCCAATTTCTTAATCTGTTTTATTTGGGGAAAATATTTCTTAACATCACCTCTAAGAACTTCAGAGCATACTGACTTGATATGTAAGACCAAAGCTTCAGTTCTTCTTGCTACTTACAGATTCTATAAAGTTTAAATCTCCCAATAATAAGATTTAAACATCCTCTTTGATTTATTTGATGCTTTTTCCCTATAGTTATGAAAATCATTCCATCTATCAAAAATAATCTTACATGTATCCCAGAAAAATTTTTGGACTATATTGAGTATTTTAACTTTGCATTTTGTAGTTTTCCTTTGCTAATGATGTTGGCTATAATTTGTGTTATTTGAGAGTTTTATTTTTTAATCTCTTCCCTTTGAATTGCAAACTCTGTATCAACAGAGAATGTACTTTGTTTTACAACCAGCACCTAGAATAATGTAAAAGGAAATGAGAAAACTAAACTTTTATTTTATTTTATTTTATTTTATTTTATTTTATTTTATTTTATTTACATCCTAAATGCTGAAAACCTTCACAGTGCCCCCTTGAAGAACTCCTACCCCCAATCCCTCTCCTTTACCTCTGAGAGACAACCCACACACACACTCACATAGACACCAAGTATCAGCTGACCCTGAAGTAACAAGTCTCTGGAGGATTAGTTGCATCCTCTCCCACAGGGTTCAGAGAATCCAGTTCTCTGCTACATATGTAACCAGGGCCTCAGACCAGACCATGTATGTGCACTGTTTGGTGGCTCAATATTTGGCAACTTCCAATGGTTTAGGTTAGTTGACACTGTTGGGCTTCCTGTGGAGTTGCCATCTTCTTGATGGACTTCAATCCTTTCCCTAACCCTTCCATAGGAGTCCCCAACCTCAGTCCAATGCTTAGGCGTATCTAAATCTTTCTTTGTCAGCTGCTTGGTAGAGTCTCACAGAGAGCAGGTATGTTAGACTGGTATCCATAAGCAGATCATAGTATCACAAATAGTGTCGGGGATTGGTAACTGCCCACAGTGTGGATCTAAATTGGGCCAGTCAGTGGTGTGCCATTCCTTCAGTTTCTGCTTCATCTTTGTCCCTGGATTAACTTAGATAGGACCAATTTTAGTTCAAAAGTTTTGTAGTTGGGTTGGTGACCCTCTGAATCCACTGGGAGTCCTGTCTGGCTACTGGAGGTGTTCTCTACAGCTTCCACATTCTCACTGTAGAGCATTTCATACTTAATGACTTCTGGGAACTGCCTAAATATTGGGTCTCTGGGACTTCCTAAAGAATTCCCCCCATCCCCAACAACCCTCTCCATAAGCAGCTGCAGATTTATTCTCCTAGCCCTCCGTCTCTGTCCATTCCTGAGACTATCTCCCTATTTCTCTCCCTCCCCACTCTCCCACCAGGTCTCTCCCTCTGACTTTTTTGTTCCTCCTTCTCAATGGGATTCCAGCATCCTCATTTGATCCTTCCTCCTTGTTTAACTTCTTTGAGTATGTGTGGTATATTATGGGTATTCCGTATTTTATGGCGAATATCTCCTTATCTGTGAATACATTCCAAGCATACCATGAGGTGTGGATTACCTAACTCAGGATAGTATATTCTAATTCCATCCAAAGTTCATATTGTCCTTGTTTATAATAGCTGAATAGTTCAATATAAATTATTTTTTCACTGAGATAAAATAGGAAAAGTCACATTATTTTTAATAACTTTGTTGAATTAGAAATCAATCTACTTTTATCTTCATGCCTATTTCCTCTTATGACTAATTGAATTCATTAGTATGTTTTTAAGAATAAGTATATTTGGAGTCATTTGAAGTTTATATAAGAACAAAATTTATATCATTAATATAATTCCCTCTAATATCCTTTGGCATAGAACATAAGAGGGTCACTCTGAAGGGGTGGGTAAGTTTATGCAAACAAAAGGCCTCCAGGGAGGAAAAAGAAATAAGCAAATTTCTTCTTTAAACTAAATGCTATGAGTATATCTCTGATAAAAAAAAAAATCTGCTGTTGAGAGACATCAGCAAAGAACAATTAGGGATCTGGGAGCCCCTGAATAAATAATCAAGACCAGCTCCAAGGCCGAAGTGAATTGAGACCAGGATGGCTTTGGCATGTGTGCTTGCTCTGGGAGATACTTCTGCAACAACCAGTCTGCCAAATGATTCACATTGGCAAAGTGATGGATCATGGAAACCTCCACTAAACAAACACCATCTGTGTGTGGAAGACTGTCTCAAAACAAGCCACAAGGTGAGGATTAGTTTTTTGTGGAAAGACCACTGAAGTTTATGAGGTAATCAAAGTATCCAATATATCAACAATGTAGTAAGGAGGATTCTTCTAAAATGTGAAGGACTAATTTTCTATAGCATTGGCAACAGAGTATCAATAGGCAAAATCCAGTCAGCTACAAGTTCACCTAGTTCAAAGTAACTAAACTTAAGTGTTTATGGTGTTAGGAGATCTATATGTAGATGGCTCTTATACTTTGATCTAATGAATAACATGAACATATTTGATAATATGTATCAGAAACAGTCAGGATCTACATATTTCTTACTGACTGATAACTGTTTCTATCCCTATAGGGCTGAGTTACTTCACTATTGTCTCTTCTTACATAACAACTTTCTCTGAGTAACAGTATGACTATATATTTAAGAAAACAACATGGCCAAAATAGACAATAAAAGAAACTCATGAAAAATACTGGTAAATTATATGGAATTTGTGGATAATTATATACTATATAACATCTACATTTGTCAACATAAGTAAATAAATAGTCCATGGGTCTTCTACTGAGTCATAGAATTTCCAAGCATAATTAAGGTCCATTTTTTAGTAACTTGTTATCACACTTAGTGTTTTTTTTTCTTTCCCTGCCTTTCTTTTCTTTTTTGGGGTGTCTGTATGTATAGAAATAAAGTGCAAACACAGAAGTGCCAGAGGAGAATGAGTCTTGCTTCTTTCTCAACTGCATTTCCAGGAATTTTTAGAACTTGTTGTCCTACAATTTTCAACATCCTTTGAAGCTCTGCTTCCATCATCTGTTGGCTTTCAACAATATGTGTTTCCGTACATGTCTGCACCTTAACTTTCTTCTCCTTTCACTTTCAATGACACAAAGAATAGAGCTCAGGGCCTACTGAAAAGTAGCCTGGATCTCATCATGATTTCATTTACATAGATCTTATATCCAAATAGAGTTAAATTTGGGGTAGACATAAGTTTGGCAGAGACACTGCTCTACTTACTACACTGTATTTTTAGCTATACCAATTGATTATAAGCATAATCTCATAAAGGCATGACTTTAATTCAATCCATGTATTGGATAACCCAACTCTTCCTAATAAGTTACCCTGGTTATTACAGAAGGCAATCACATCAGATAAAGATTACCATTTCCACCATAGATTCTAGTTCATTATATGAGAGTGATCATTTCTTATTAAGGTTTTGTAAGAAAGCACTGTGTCTTCTGTGGCGATTGAAACCCACCAGAATGAGGAGTTTAAGAGTAAAGGTGTTCTGTGATGGTTCTGGATAAACATGGGCGAATTATATCACTAATAATAGTTGAATTTTCTAGTTACACTTTTTGTTTTATAACATCACTGTCAATACCTTCATGTAAGCATACGCTGTTGAGGGTCTCTTTAACATAAAAAATGGAATAACAAAAAGACAAAATCTAGATTTTCAAGGGAATTAAACTGAATTATGGTAGGATTACCTTGGGATACAAGGAATGAATTACCAATAAGGTGGTGTATATTGATTCATCAAGAGTGACTACCAACAAACTGATTTGATTTCCAAGATGACTCTAAGAAATGTACTGACAAGCAGGCCTACACATTGTTGAAAAGCCAGTGAAAATTGTGCCTTTTAGAGAGGGACTTTATGGTCTTTTGGAATAGACTTTACAAGGATCATTCTTTGAAACTGAGTTTCACTTATTTTTTTTTAAAGTTTTCTTATTTTCTTTCCTATACTTTGAATGAGAAATCTCAACTTTTTCTACAAGCATATCTTATGATTGACTCTCAAATAATTTCACAAATTTAAAATATCATCTTAAGAGAATCAAAACAAAGAAAACTTCAATTAATTATGCAATTTTAAAATGGATAGATATTCCTTTGTTCTCAGTATGTTCCTGTAAAGTGTCAAGCACAGCATTCATTATATGTGAGTGGTTATGCTATTCTTCTTCATTTGATGTTCTCTGAGTTTATAAAACATGACAGAGAGTGAAATAAATGAGTTTAAGTATGAGGGATTTTGTTCATACTTATTATTTAGTTTTTGTCTTTATATTTAATTTACATTCAGTTCAATAATTTGGAGTATTTATTCCATACTGAAGAAAAATCATTATTCGAACTATTATATAACTTTCTACGCACCCATATATATTTCCTGTTATTTCTTTCAGAGTGCTCCCTCTTTAAACTTCTAGTTGAAATTCAAATGCTCTATCTTCTGCATCCTTTAAGCAGCAGTTGAACAGCAGGCTTAGTCTCAGAATTTGAAATAGGACTGAGATAGTGCTTGCTCTTTCATTTTTACATCTCTTTATCTTAGAAATTGATGTTGGAGTGATGGCATTTCTTGATTTATTTTTAGGTATTATTTTCTTCCTTCTTTTATTGGAATCTACCTTTTCTGATGCTTTGGACTGTAAGGGGGGGGGGAGCCCATGAAGTAACACCTTGTTAAAAATCACTGTTTATAGCTTGCTCACGCTGCTCAGATTATCTCCAGTCAATGATGCAAATGCAGTGAATTCCATTGAGAGTTAATCTTACTGAACTGCTATCCAAGAATTGAAAAGTGACATCAAAATAGATTTGAGATGGCTTTCTCTGTCATTCATAACCACCCCTAAGTGGCATTCTGCAGAGATATAAGTCATCTAGGCTTCAGTGATTCTTCCTTACCCCAGCTGTTTTTAGAAGATTCCCTTCCCCCCACTGCAAGTTCTGAGACCTTTGGGAATTTGGGGAAGCACTGCTCTCATTCTTCCTGTTCTTAAAACACTCTCTAATCCCTATGGTGTTAAACTTCTCTAGAAAGTCTCTGCTTTCACAGATAGTCAAAGATGTGTGCAGAATTTTTTTTTATATCTGTATACGATGAAAGGGAAAAGTACAGGAGGTTTATTCTCTTCACATGATATTTGCATAATTATGTCAAGTAACAATGTCATATATTAGGAAATTTGTAACTAGAATACAGATGATGTGATGTAGCAATATATTTTGGGCACTTTATAAAAATTATAAACCCTTTTTTTCACATCATCATTTAACTTTTATTGATACCCAGGGAACAAGAGTCAGTTATTGATAACTCTGAGTGTTCCCTATATTCTACTGTTCTTATTTTTTCTTTCATTTTATTAAATTAAATTATTTTATTTATTTACATTCCAAAAGTTGTCCCCCTTCTATTTCACATACTCTGAGTTCTTCAGCCCCTCCCCCCACCTCTCAGAGGGTGCTCCTCGACCTGTCCACTCACCCCTACCTTGCTCCCAATATCATCCCTCTTTCCTGGGACATCAAGTTCCCACAGGATTACACGCATCCTCTCCTACTGTGGCCACACAAGTCAGTCCTCTACTACCCATGTGCCATGGAATCCGAGCCAGCCCATGTATGCCCATTGGTTTTTGGCTTAGTCTCTTGGGGCTCTGAGGGGTCCAGGTTAGTTGACACTGTTGTTTCTTCCTATGTGGTTGCAATCCACTTCAGCTGCTTCAGCCCTTCCTCTAACTCTTAAATATCAGTCTCAGACCTCAATAAAATGGTTGACTGAAAGTATCAGTATTTGTCTGAGTCAGTTGCTGGTAGAGTCTCTTTAAGGGCAGCCATGTCAAGCTCCTGTCTGTATGTACAATATGTCCTCAGTACTAATGTCAGGATTTGGTGTGTGCACACAGGATGAATAACAAGTTGGGCCTGTAGCTGTGTGGCCTTTCTTTCAGACTCTGCTCAAATTTTGTCTCTCTATTTCCTTTAGACAGGAACAAGTCTGAGTTGAAATTTTTGAAGATGGATGGACATCTCCCTGCCTCAACTGGTGGCTATTTCTATCTACTGGAGGCGGTCTCATCCAGTTCTGTCTTTCCACTGTTGGGCATTTAGGCTAAAGTCATCCCCAATGAGTCCTGGTAGGGTCTTACATCTCAGGTCTCTGGGACTTTCTAGAGGTTCCCCCTCGACCCTAATCCTCAGTGCTATACAATTCTATTCATTCTCATGGCTCTCTGGGTGGTACCCATGTCTCTTCCCATACTTGATCCTACTCTTGATTTTCCCCTAAATCCTCTCCTCTCTTACCCAGTTTCCTCACTCCCTCTGCCTTCTCTGATTATTTTCTTCCCTTAAAAGTGGATTTCAGGAAGGGCCTTCCTTCTTTTTAAGCTTCAAACCATCTGTGAGTTGTATTATGGGTATTCTGAACATTTTGGCTAATATACACTTATCAGTGAGTATAAACCTTGCATGTCTTTTGGGTCTGGGTTACCTCACTCGGGATGATATTTTCTTTCATTTTTAAGTATGAATTAAAAATGGTAGAGTAGGACAAGAATTATAGTGAGGAAACAGAGAATTTGGCTAATCTCTTATCTTCTTTACTTTTCTGATTATCTGTTGCTGACAGTCTACCTAAAGTTATTGACCACTGATGGTCAATGCTTACCTGTACTTGCACAGTTTTTCAGAGGTTTTTGAAGTAATTACTTATTATTTAAAATTAGAATATAGTTATATCATTCCCCCTTTCATTTCATTTTCTTCCCTCAAATCCCTCCCATAAAGTCTCCTCTCAAATTAATACACACACATTGCCATGGACTTCATCACTCTAGCTTCTCTGATATTTCTAGGAGTCATAATCTCAGTTTACCATGGCCCCTAGCAAGTTACCTCACATTTCAGAGCCTCCTTTGCCTATTCTCTAACAAAAATGGCCTCATTATAGAAGAGATTTTAAATTAAATATTGAATGCTGGTAAAAAATGTCTCTGGCATTCAGCAAGTGATTATCAACCAAGTTTTTTTTTTTTCCTTTTCTTTCTTTTTTTTTTTTTTTTTAAGTTTATTCTCTAGCTAAAGTTCACCAGAGAATCAAAGTATACCACTGAAGAACTAAAAGTTATAAAAAAGAAACTACCTCTTTAACATGTGAAAATAGTGTAGATTAAGATTTAAGGACCTAGACTTTGACCTGTTGGTTCAATATAGTCTTAGAGGAAAAACTATCTTTGATTCAAGAAGGTGGCCAGTAAATCCTGCACAGCGTATGGCAACCAGTTCTCTGACAAGTACACAAATCAGCAGCTCACTCATTTCTCAGAAGACAGGAAGAAATATGAACAGATGTGACCAAGAAATGCTCAGATACTATTTTCCATAACCCTATGGATTAGAGTACAGTATACCATGCTCGTAATATCCAAGTACTTTCTTACTTGTGTGCTGATTAAATATGCACATATATTTTCCTATTGGTCAGACTGATTTTATCTAATTTTTTGAAAATCTAGTAATAAAAATCAGATAAATTGGTATGACCACAAATGATAGCAGAGAATCTGTACCCAGACCAGCAGATAGCTGGAAGAGGCCCCAATCCTTTCCAATGGTACCACCTTCTTTGTGTACATAATGGGTTTTCATTCGATATGATAGTTTTCCAGCTGATTAGCACAGGATACAATTTTAACTGCTATGAAAATTAGTGTTCTATATACTAGGGATTAGTAAGCTTAGTGACTCCCAGAGCAAGACAAAAAGTAGGCTTTATTGATTTAGTGGGAAAGGACTATCTGTTTTCACTATAAATTGAAAACAAGTGCTCTCCCTTGAACTTCATTGTTTTTATAGATTTTGTTTGTAACCAATTCCTCATTTTGTCTTAAAAAAAGGATTAGAGTTTTTCCCAATGTTATTTCCATTTTTCTCAGTTTCTATCAGTGGCAATCATTTTCCAGAGGAGATTAGTTAGAATGGTTATTTTGGTTTGCTTTTATTTTATAGAAGACATACCTTCACACACAATAAAATCTCAGCAAGAAAGAGGATACCACAAATACTATTCCATGCCTACCTCCTCTGCTCTTTTAATCCATGGAGAAAAATATATATATATTTGTATACAAAACTGGCTTTGCCTAAATAAATAAATAAATAAATAAATAAATAAATAAATAAATAAATAAATATTGAGCTATGACACAAGGAAATGCAGCAGACAATAACAGAACCCCAACAGTTTATAAACTCTCAACTTTTGAGCCACACACACTGGTAGAATAAGGTGCTAATAATCATAAGATGTTCTTAGCATCAATACCTATCTGATATGATTTTAAAAAAAAAGAAAAGTCCTATCTTAATTGCTCCAAATATGATGCATTTGAAAGCAGGTTACTCATTTTAGTTGCAGGAGACTACACAGGGAAGCCCTTTGCACTTTTATGTATCCTGACCATAACAGGTCTCTAGAGTCTCCAATATGATCAGTACTTTCAGACAGAATTGTAAAAAATTGTAGTGAGGGCAGGGACCATCTGTCTAGAAACATTTACCAACTGGCCATGAGAATTTGCCAATGATCCTTGAAGGTCATATCTGCTCTAGCAAATCACATACCTGCAAAATTCAACATTAAGAAAAGAAAGCACTGCCAGGAAGTCTTAAATATTTTCTATGAATCATATTAACAAATGGAATCTGAAAGTTTCATCTTGTAATTAGAAAAAGAAGCCTAACCCAACAGAGAGAAATGTTTAGCATGAAACACAAAGTAACAATGGAAAGTATTACAATTTTTAAAAAGCATACCAAGAGTCATGTTGTGGACATGTAGAAATGATCCTTTTTCCCTCACTCTATCCAGTTACATCCTAAGTAGAGTTGTTCATAGAATTTCCAACAATCTCTCAGGTCTACTTCATCTCTGCATGTGTCTGAAACCAAGCCCCACAGATCTATGTCTTCCTTTCTCCATCTCAGTCTAATGGTGCTTTAGCTATGTGATCTGCCCCAGAGTTCACCATCAGAGTACTTGGGGGTTCCCTCAGTTTCAGGCTTTGCTATCTATTAGCCAGGCTAAAGCTTTTCTGTGTCACCTTAGAATGAGGCATTGTCATATTCTTCTACTCAGTTAAAAGACCAAATGGAACACTTCCTGTAAAAATAGACAGCTTATAAGATATCTCTGAGACATTCTAACTGGACTGATTTTAATCATTCCCCACTCTTACTCAATTATCATCATTTGGGGACACCCAGACACCAGCAATCAATGTTCAGCTCCTTTATTTTGAAGAAGGGCAGAAGTCCAGGCTATCCAAGAGACTCCTAAAACATATATCCTATTATTGTTGCTTTGGGTTATTCTCCAGTGGTAGAACGCAAATAAATCCCTATTGCTGAAGACACTATGAACTTCAGAAAAATGCCTCTGAAACCAGTGAGCTAGTCCTGACTAGAATGTCTTGTCCCTATTGACTAGCTTTCAGTATATATGAAGGTGCCATGCAAGCTTCCAAACGAGTGAAGCAACTAATAGTCCTATCCAGCAATAACACCTAAGAACCATTTGATCATCATAGCATAAATATCCGTAAGGGTAAAGTGGTGACACACATATATTTCAGTAACCACCACCTCTCTAAATTGACTTAAAATCCAGTTATCGAGAGGGAAATCATGTCAGGTACAGGAAACCTAAATAACTATTCAATGCTAATGAAATCCTGGTTATTCTGCTAAATATACAACACTAATTTACAAAAGCAGCATACTTATGAAAAGTAATAATCCATAAATATTTGTGACTATACCTGCAGACAAGTGTAATAGATTTTAATTCTAGTTAAGAAAAATTCCATTTGCAACAGACAGTGAACCCTACAGAAAACTGAAGTTTAAATAAGGCTTCATAAGAGATATTATCACATTTCTCCTTAGCCTCAGCCTCCAACATTTCACTGGATTGAAGGATACTACTTTTCCAAAGAAAGCTTTGTCAACATTGTTAGACTGAAGACTGATGCTGGTTGCTAGCTAGGTAAATTGCCAGAGAATAAGCAAGATTATTATACCATGTGATACTTTGCATGAATCTGTTGGCTTTCTTAGCATATGGCAATGTCTTTACCACAAGCGAGTTTATGAACTCAGCAAATTTCTAGGAAACTAGAATAGAGAAAGAAATGTTTTAAGGCTGTCCTCGACAAACCAGTAAGTCAAAGTCATGTCTTGGAGCAGCTACCATGTAAATCATTTCTCTAATTTTGAAATCTCACTACCAGATTCTCCTCTTTGCTTCCTGTTTCTTCTGTTTTATTTTTTTTCCCCACAGTGAATCTGTATATATGCAGTATCTTATTGCTTTCATTTGTTCCTAGTGAAGTTTAACATTTGTTTTTCGAGCAAGTTATATTACAGAGTATTCATATTCTGTGGGAAAAGACATAATTCACAGAGCCATCTTCTTGCATGTGAAGTTAAAGATCTCTTATTGAATCATTTTTCCCTCCACAAACCAGAATCTTCTCTGAGAGAGTACAAGCTTCACAGAGATGCTATGTCACTATGTCTAGGATCAGATTAGCAGTAGGATGAAATAGGTATTTCTCCTACTTACTACAATAAATCCTTCTCTGTGGTTCTCTTTCTCTTTTGTTCCATACTATAAATTTACCTGTATCAATAGATTCATCACAATACAAAACTTAGTAAATGGATTTCCTATCACATTGGTGAATGCATAAGTGCAATGAGGACATCAGTAGGTGCAGAAGGTTCCCTGAGAGAAGAGACTCTATGGCTATTCAAGAGTTATCCAATAAAAAACAAAAGGCAATGGGAACTAAAACAGGGAAGTTGATTTCATGTTTGCCTCTGGCAAATCAAATGGCCATTGTTGATTCACTGTTGAGCAGTAAAAGTGAAGGGTTTTAAAAGCAAATAAACCAATCTTTGTTCCTTTTTGTTTTGTTCCCCAGTGTGGTTTCTTGAAACTCTAAAGTAAAACAATTTGGGGAAATGTGTTTGGTAGGCTTATAATTCTGGAAACTTTGAATCATTTTTAACATTGTAGACATGGAGCATAAAAAAGCAAACCGTTTCAGGGAGAAAGGTTAATAGTATCACTACAAAGAAAGATGATAGAATTGAGTTTCTGCTGTGTCTTTTCACCTCAGTGTCATTTTGAAACTGTGAAGTTGAGGTAAAAGAGTAACATTACAAAATGATTCGTAGTGACTTGCTATTCCTTTAAATGTAGCAACAGTTTTTGTATCAGTCACAATAAACTAAGAATGCCAACATATTAGCTTTTATGAGTACATATGTTATCTCCTGCAGTGGTTTCAACATGCTTGGTCCTGGGAGAGACACTATTTGAAGGTGTTGCCTGGTTGGAATAAATGTGTCATGGTGGGCATGGCAAACTTTGAGACCTTGGATTGGGAAGGCCCTGAGGAGTCAATTCAGGTAACCTTAGCCTAGATGCCTAACAGTGGGAACATGGAACTTGAACAGGTCACCTTCTGTAGTCAGCCAGGGCCCCAAGTAAGGACACTAACACATTCACAAAACTTTTAATTCAAAAATTCTCTTGTCTAAAAGAAATTTAGAAACAAAGATAGAGCAGGGACAGGGGGAAGGGGCAAATAATTGGCCCAACTTGGGTAAGCACCAATCCCTGACACAATTGTGATAATCCATTATGCTTTATACTCCATTATAAAGACAGAAGCCTAGCATAATTGTTTTCTGAGAGGATATATGCAGTAGATGACCAAAATAGATGTAGATACCCATAGTCAAATATCATATGGAAGTTGGAGACTCTTAGGGATGAGTTGGGGAAAAGTTTGTAGGCCTTGGAGGGTATGGGAACCCTACAAGAGGACTAATAGTGTCAACTAACCTGGACCTCAGGAAGGTTTCAGAGACTGAGCTACCAACCAAAGAGCACCCTGGGGCTAATCTGAGGCCTAGGCACATATATAGCAGTGGGCTGTATTGTCCTGTCTCAGCAAGAGATGATGAAACTAATCTTGCACAGTCTTGACCCTTAGAGGCAGAGCTGAATGGGAGGAGGACTATGTGAAGGAGGGACAAGGAAGGGGACAGCATTTGGGATGGAAACAAATAAATGAATTGATTAAAAAAAAAGATACTGCCTTAAGAGCTTATAGATACTGTTTCTCAAAGAAGTTTCTTGAATAGTTTCTTCTTTAAAATCACCTTGGTTTAATTGAGTGATCTGCTTTTTGTTTTTATATAAGGAGATCCATATTTTCTAGAGTAAATTTATATCTTAGGAATTAATCAAGTTCTCTATAGTATGTTTAAGTATTTAGAATTAATGTTTACTACTCTGTTTTTATTTGTATGATTCTTCCATGTAGCTAAAATTATTCCTTTCTATAATCAGTTTGTACAAGGTATGCTATATTAAATACAAACAAGAACAGAACTCCTAAAGATATTGAGCCTTTCCCTTTACCATTAGAACACAGGAAGATAGTTATTTGAATTCAAGAAACAATACATCTAAAAAGGTGAAATAAAGATCTTTAGTTCAATACTAAGTTAATTTGGCTCAAATAGCATTATACTTCTATTTCCTTTCTGTGTGCAAGTATATTTTGTGAGTGTGTGTGCAAGTATATTTTGTGAGTGTGTGTGAGTGTATGTGTATCCATGTGTGTTGCATGAATGTTTGTTTATTACATGCATGTAGGTCCACGGATGCACTTATCTGTGTGTGCAAAGATATTTAAAGGTCAGAGGACCTTTGCTTCTATTTCTCTTATAGATTTTTTTTTTTTTTTTTTTTTTTTTTTTTTTTTTTTTTTTTTTTTTTTTTTTTTTTTTTTTTTTTTTTTTTTTTTTTTTTTTTTTTTTTTTTTTTTTTTTAATGAAAGGGTTTCTTCTTGGACCTGATGCTTTTCCAGTTGGTTAGGTTAGCTTTCTAATGAATTCCTACCTGGGCTTATTCCTTTCCAAGACTAGGGTAAAGGGAATGTAGATCATGTGTAGTTTTTCATGTGGGTGCTGTGAATGCAAACTCAGGTCCTCATGCTTTGGCGGTAAGTGCTCAAACTTACCAAGCCATCTGCTGAACCCCATATCCACTGTTTTTGTTGTTTGATTATTTGTCTTTTTGCTTAAGGACAATTTTAACATAATTTATGAGAAAATCAGTACATGTTTAGTCAAATTTCCAGCAGCTGCTACAAGGGGAGATAGAGAAAACCTTGTAGCTTTTAAGTTAGGAATGAAACAGATATAAATGGCTTACCAAGAAAAAAAAAAAAAAAAAAAAAAAAAAAAAAAAAAAAAAAAAAAAAAAAAAAAAGCAATCCCATGTATGGATGTGAGCTGGTGAGATAAGTGCCAAACACCTTCTCTTCTATTTTTTTCAATAAAATTAACCAATAATTTGCAAATCTTTAATTATTTTGTGTGAAATATGTTAAACTCTTAAGCATTCTGATCATTTTTATAATCTTAAATTTACTTGTGTGTACCTTGTACAGTTTACTTCAGGTTTGGTTTCTCCTTGCTTTTAGTATTCTGACATTTGATAGAATTTTTGAACTTCTGCATCTTTATAAGAATTATATATTTATATTAAACTGTCATTTGCTTACCACAAAATGTTACATTCTTTCAGATTACAAACCATGTTGTGCTAGTAAATAACATTAGTAGCTCTTATTTTAAGCGCATTCTCATTTGCTTTTAAGCAACAAAGTGTTCAAAGCAAACATAATTGAGGGTAATTATTTTTGAACATGCATTTTAACCATGAGCTTACAAGGTAATTCAAAACTATTATGTCTAAATCAGAAAGAATAGTATGATCATTGTAAACAATTCTTTCTCTAATCACCTGGAGTAGCCTTTTTGGATAATGAGAGAACAGAAAGGAAAGTAGCCATGGAAGGCACATGCAAAACACAAGGAAATGTGTAGCCCAGACTCGCCAGTTCTTCCCCAAATCCACATTCTGGCCACTGGAATCCAGCATCTGGTAGAAGTAATTAACTTCTCAGAAGGTCAGGCAACTCAGAAAGGATGCCATATGGAGAGAAGGTTACAACAAAATTCTCAAGTAAAATCTTTGCAAAGAGTTCTATGAAATGTCATGGAACATTATGGTGAGGTATTCCAGGAATAAAAATGTTTGGAAATTTTACGCTAAGTATGATGGACTAGATTTCATTTATTTCAGAAAATCAAAATCATAGAATCTGTCTCAACACATACATAGCATGCATAATAAAAATGGAAGTATATTGTGGTGTATATTTTCAAATATGGATTTAGCCTGGGTCATAATTTTGCAAGGAATTCCTTTATAGAAAATCATCTGAATACACCCTTCATTGACTTGATAAAGATGGCATGGAATGAAGTAATAAAAAATCCTATAGTAAGATACAGTCTCTGGGTTACAATATAGTTATATTAAGATGAGCAATATTGGTAAAACAAGGCAAGTGTTTTATACATTTATTGCCTTCAGGAGAAAAATATTCTTGTACTTCAAAGAAAAAATTATTTGGCTACTAAAAATATTATCTCTTTTGAGGGCAAGGGTTCTCATCTGGAACTTCTGTATTCCTTATACCTTGTAATTTTTATTAAAACTTTAATATTTCAAAACAGTGCTTCTCAAAAGCACAGTACTACAAATGGCTTTGTTATTTGAATGTAATATGTTTTAGTTAAGTGGCAATTTTTTCATCTTCAATATTATATGAAGTTCATAAAATAATGAATGTTTACTTTCTATCATCATTGAAATATCAGCAAAATAATATACCTACAGCTGTTTGCTCCAAACACCAAAAGTTATCCCTGAAGTGACTTCTGTACTACAGAGTAAAGTCCTGTATGCCTGCCTAGACACACAAGAAGTAATGGTTTCATTAACATGTTTTATTTCTTTAGAGCAGAGCAATAAACTCAATGAACATCTTTGTTCTTTCTAATTTCTTGTCTTCAATAAAAATAAATCTTGATTAAATTTGGTAAGTGAAGGCTACTTTTAAAATGTAATTTAACTCTGTAAAATCAAATTTCATTG
Organism: Mus minutoides; assembly: GCA_902729485.2. NCBI lineage: Eukaryota > Metazoa > Chordata > Mammalia > Rodentia > Muridae > Mus > Mus minutoides. Next base: position 32,287 of record LR751873.1, read on the forward strand.
CTCTTCCCCACAAAAACTGACTGCTGGAGTTAAACATAGCATAAAACATTAAAACCTCATCTCATTATACAATGCACTCACTCCCATTTTCGTTTTCCAGTCCATGGCAGTAATTGATAGGTCAAAACTATTTTAAGCAGCAGCTATTGAGAGATTAACAACATATAGCTAATTGAGTTCTCACTCTCATGTTTCAAAATGTAAATTACTCGCCAGTCAAACATCTATTCAAGGAAATATTGTCACTCTTACCTGGCCTTATCAAGTCTCCTTGTTTATATATAACCTTCAGGGCCTGCATTTAATTCTGTGTTCCAGACACGTCTTCATCATATAACAATAAAATAGATTCTCCTAGATGAGTTTCTATTTTCACCGTGTTCAGTGACAGCATTTCCCAATCGTCTTTGATGGAGGGTTGTCTTTGGATAGTAGGCATATGTCCAGGTTCTACATGTATTTATAAATTGTGTAGATGATGGCAGGAAATGGACTGATTCTCTTTGTGCATTCTTACTATCCAGGTTTCATGCTGCACGTAGCAGGCAGCAGTGAAGGCAAAATGATTGTGATCACACTAATAATTTTACCTTTTTATCATACCTTTAAAGCAATGATAATGACCAGATATAACTATTTCAATTATTATGTAGCAGTACCTGCAATATGTGGTACACTGAGTCATTGTTTCCGCTCTGTGTATATTCTATGCCCTAAATTCTATGAATAATACTCAATATGACAAGAAGACTCGGCATATGTAAGTATAGTAAGTATCTTAATATAAGAATTCAGTAGGGGACTTCATATTAAAGTTGAAGAAGAACGTGATGTGATTCTGATAAATGACCTTCCAGCACTAAAAAGATCAAGCAAGTTCCCACAAGCAAAGAAGCTAAAGAATGCAAACATCTGCTATTTAAATTCACTAGGAAGGAAAAGGAGTACCAGAACAACTATCTCCTCAGATCCTCTAGGAAAAATCACTGACTTTTACCAAAAGAACTCATTTCAGATTTCTTACTTCTAGATCTGTAAGTAGAATTGTCATCATTAAATCAGTGTTAATTTATTAGATTATCAATGATGGAGCTATTGACAATCAGTAGAGGGTCACATTTTAATTGATGAACTTTTCTTTTAAGTTTGAGTCCATAAGGGACTTTTTAAGAAATGAAATAAAACAAGACCAAACAACAAAATAGCAACAAAAATTACAGACAAGCAGCATAGCTGTGACAAAAAAATCACAGAAAGTTGAAGTTTTCAACAATAAAGTAGCTTCTTTGCTACTGAAATAAATTTAATGATATAACACATTTCACAACATCTAAATGTTAAAAAGAAAACTTCTACTTTGCTTACAGAGATGGATATAAAAAAGGATGTCATTCTTGTTTGCAAACAATAAGCAAATATATGAATCTACAAAGAAGATATACTATTAGAGAGGCACCTGTCTCATTACTTCTGCACTGGTTAAAGCAGATCAATTGATACATGGTGTTTGTAGTATTTGCTCAGTGAGTTGGTAATTTTTGATATAACTATAGAGTGTACACAGACTATATGGCTCAAGGAGCAAACGTGCTTACCACTCAGAAGTTAATGACCTGAGTTCAATAGACAGAATCTGCAGGGGGAAGAGACAGTCAACTATAAAACATGTCCACTGACCTGTAGCCATTCACTGTAACATGTGTGCCCCCAGTAAGTAACATTAAAATACTTATACCTCCAAAATCTGCCCACCTCTCTCTAAAAGAGCTAGGTACTATAAGTTTGAAGCAAATGTGACCAGTACAGAAAGTTTCAGGCTACATGGCAAGATTCTGATTTAAAAAAACACAAACACACACACACACACACACACACACACACACACACACACACAAATGGAAAAACCAAACAAAAATCTGCACATGATCATGAACATGCAAATTTAAACACACAGACACACACACAGACATACAGACACACATACACACACATACACTAGAATAAAAAAAAATAAAATAACCATAGAGTTTCTTTTAGTATTGAACAACTATTCTTCAGAAAGTTTTAATAAAATTACAGAACATAATTTGGAAGCACTTCTTTCAATCTTATTTGTACCCAATCTTATTGTTAAATGTCTGTTTAGTTATGGGGGATGAAAATTTATCAATTTATGATTCATGAAAAACGACAATTGAAGTGGAAATTCTGGTATCGTTGGAAATCCAGTTGTGCCATGTGATGTCTGTCTGAAAGTTGCCTTGTGAGAGCTCATTTTGCTAAAGGAGAATTGTGATGTTTTGCTGGGGCAGTCGTTTCACGGGCATGTGAGGTATGGGAGAAGAGTTGAATTCCACAGTGAGGGGGACATTCTTATACTGCTATGCCTTGCAACACTTCACTGATCTCTGCTTGTCTTGATTTCATGGAGAAAAGTGCACCAATCCAGCTGCTTCTTGCTGCTTCCTCTGACTCTGACAATTTGGTAGAGCCTTGTAGTTTGCGATGAATAGAGCAACCACTACTGATTCAGATTGGTGCTTGCTATTGGACTAGACTACTGAAATCCTGATAACCAAGATAAGAATCACCCCAAAGAATTACTTCTAAACAGGTCCACAACCCTCTTTGTCCTATTAACCATCTTTCTTCCATACCTTTGATCAGACCATCAATTATTCTTCCTGACATCCTTACAGTTTTGACTAACCCAGACTCTATTCTTCCAACATAAATATTGATTTATTAATTCCAAGTTTTTTATCCATTAGGTTAGTCAATTTAGCATGGCTTATTTGTTTAGTCTGGTATATATACTTGTTACAGAAACACAAATTTAAACTTCCCTTTTGTGAGGCTTTTCATACTGAGACTATCTCAAATAAACACTATTGATTTTTCCCCCAGAGTATATAGGTTATAGGTTTATTTTTCTTTTAAATCACTTCAACAATAAAATTTCTTGTATCATGGTACATGGTAGCTCTGTTTTCATTTATTTTTATTGATTATTTTATTTATTTACATTTCAAATGCTGTCCCCTTTCCCAGTCGCCCGCCACAAACCCCTCATCCCATCCCTCCTCCCCTTTGACTCTAAGAGGGTGCTCCCACACACACCCACCCACCTACTCCTGCCTCACCCTATAGCGTATTTGCCATTGGATTTACCATTTTAAAAGATGGAACACTTGATAGGGACAAATAACTCTTATTTCTCTTCTTTAGCAAAATTCACCATTAGTTTGTTCAATTATTATCAAATTATTCTTATCTATTTTTAATATATAACAATAAAATCTTTATATAACTAAAATTGTTTCAAAGATATATAAATAGATTAAATTAAATTTCAAATGGAAAAATGTCATTTAGAACAAATTATAAAGATACAATATGATATATCATCATCATGCTTTATGCTAACTTTGTAACTTAAACAAAATTCTAATATTAAGTAGATAAAATTTGATGACTATAATTAAAGACATAATTTAGAAGCTTAAAAGGTTATTAGACAAAATTAGGCTCTGAAGCCACAATTAGTCTATCTGAATTTGCCTGACTGTATATGTGACTACACAGATGACATGAATTATTTGGTATTTACTTACTCAACTGTTACATAGGGAAATTTACTGACCCAAGAATGCAGTGTGTCATGGGGACATAAATGGATTACAGAAAATGATGCCCAGATTATGGATGTTTTGAATAATTACAAACTAATAATAATAATAATAATAATAATAATAATAATAATAGTAATAATTGTGATTTCAATGTTTCAAGAAAGAAGCAAGTGATCAGTATTTATAATAAGTTTTGAATAAGACTTTTGTATCTCTTCCTACAAGGACTACTTTCTATTGAAGATAGAAACCCATAAGAAGATCAGTGTACAGTTTTATATTTGGCATTGCACATAGGAATGAACAAGGTACCTGGACCTTGTTGGAAAAAAAAGTAGATAATGGGGAATAATAAAGTGAATTCTAGAACATTCTTTCACAGAGATACCATGTACCATGGTACAAGAAATTTTACTGCTAAAATGATTCAAAAGAAAAACTTATGTTCTTTAGGAAAAAAAATATCAATAGTGTTAGTTTGAGATAATCTCAATGTGAAAAGACATTCCTGAATAAGTGGATAATCCATCTGCAAGGTACATACAGAGCGCATGTACTAGGGTACTTGGAAGTAAGGTTCACTGAGCATGTACCTAAAATACACTCTACCTTTCATATTTGGGTACAATTGGTACTAATTGGAGGAGAGCTTTTAAACTCTGAACATTTATTTGTGAGCAATATGCATATGTTTAGATTTTAAATAAAAAAATTAAAGGGGAAAATGTCACAGAATTTTATTATTGTGTTTAATTTTAAAAAATATTATTTGTCATTACTCTTAAAATAATATTTGAATTATAGACTTTGAAAAGCATTTATTAAATCCATTTATAAATGCACAGGAAGGCAATGGAGTAAAGATTAGCATGGTAAATAGTATCTAATGTTACTTTGGACATGTTCTGAGTTTATTTTCTTCTATATAATGAGAAATAGAATAAATTTCACAGGTTCCAGCTTTCTGGGACCTTAGTTATTATAAAGATATCAAAGAGGCTCTGATGGATTTCCCTCCTGATACCCTTTACATAAAAATTTCTAAGATGTAAGGCTAAAAGTAATGTGAGATCAGAGGGTATTATCTCACTGAGAGCACCCCAGGGCAGAAATTCTTTTGACAAGACTAACTGTCCTCTTGGTGCCTTTATCTATAGCACAGAAGTCAGACTGTGTGTGGCATTGACATTCAGGGATCAGTTCTTACTATACACACTTGACATTTCAGATGTGTCCATGATCTGAACTTCCCTGAACAGAGATATTTTATTCTTGAATAAAATTTTATCTGTGTGTGTGTGTTATAATACACACACACACACACACACACACACACACACACACACACATATATATATATATATATATATATATATATATATATATATATATTTTCAATTAATAAATAAATTTGAGGTAAATGCTTAAGAAATTTTTGTTTGTACACAGCAGTAAAAAATACTCATAGTTATAATGACAAAGAAACACATATGGAAACAATAAAGAGAAATTATCTTATAGACAGTTGAGTAGAAAATCTATACAACCCTCCAGAATAACAGAAAATCAGAAGGCTGCATAGACTATATTTATAGAGAGTAGGAATCAGCATTTGGCTGACATGTCAACACTGTTGCACACACGAAATCATAGCCACTGTGACTACACAGATTCACTGAACAGGATCAAGCCATACAATATCCAAACATGGATGATGGAGGGACACATGAATTTCCACTCAGTGAAGGTATTGACAATTTGTTGCTTTTTGGTATGGGAAGAAGTACAATGAGGGAAGGTGTGTATTTTATCAAAGGCCTTATAATCATGTACGAAACCAGTTAAACCTTAATCTCTAAACATCAGGGTTGGTCTCATCGGTAGGATGAATGATTTAAACACTCCATGTAAATAAGAGAAGCCTGTGATTTTGGGTTTCAAAATGTATCAACTGCTAAATATCAAATGATAGCAGTGTTTCAAATACATTGTTCATATCATTGATATTATTCTAAGGCTGTTTACTTTTACAGAGTTGTTTTTGTTTAGCTTAGTTTCCAAGAAAAAGAGAGAAAAGAACACAGATATGTAGTAGAAATTAACATACTACCTGTGAAATAGAGACAGGATACATCACACTTGACCTAGAATTCAAGCAATGGGGGGGGGGGGATTATTATCACAAAACATAGAAATCTTCCTTAAAACAAAATGAAATTTTGGTATAGCCCTGTGACTGGCTCAATCTTTAAAATGCAATTTTTAGAGTAGTCATGAACACATTACTGACTAGACTGTGGCTTTGAATAAGAAGTTTCATTTCTCACTTAAAAACAAAGAAGAAAGGAAAGGAGGAGAGAGAGGAAGGGAGGAGAAGAAAGAATAAGAGGAGCATAAGAAAAAGAAGGGAGGAGAAGGAGGAGGAGGAGGATGTGGAGAAGGAAGAAGAGATGATAGATTAGTAGGAGAAGGTTAGACACAGTCCTTCCAATTTTCCATTCATGGTCTTATCAAAGATTAATTCAGCTATTTGTCCATTTAAGCCACACAGATTGAGTACTTTGGAAACTGATTTGATCAAAACTTATTCTGTTTCCCAGAACACACTTTAATAAAAGTTTATAATAATCAGCTGAAGATGGAGGCATGCATTTCCCACTTAAACTGTAAAAATCACACTCCAGTTCATTCCACTCCCAAACAGCCAGGTAGGCCTCATTTTCATTTTGTGACAACTTATTTATTTCTTCCTGACACCCTTTGAGTGTTTTGCAAATACGATCTTTACAAAGCTTTTCTTATTGAAATGACCTCCTCGGTCTGTATTACTCTCTGTCCATGGCAATGAAATATTTAGGCCTTTTGCTTTTGCTTTGTTTGAGAGTTTTAAATAGAATTCCCTGTTACAAATCAGAACGTGGTTTGGAGTTTTTGTTTGTTTGTTTTTGTTTTTTGTTTTTTGTCTCTTTGTGTTCAACTGAAAATCTTTTGTAAAATTATAATCAGTTCTGACTTCTGGGGAAAAATTAGCAAAGTTATTTTAATAATATACTTATTTACAAAATTAACACTTTTACTATCACTCTCATATTTTAATGGCTTAATATATACTTTGCTGATGAGAGGACAAGTAGCAAGGTAATTTAAAATTTATTGTCACGATGGCTTAAACTTCAAAATACAGAATTATACTCACATTGCATTATAAGTACATGAAAAAAAGTCCAATGAAGTACCATTAAATTGAGACAAATCGTCTACAATATGTTAATTTTATTTAGGGTATTATTCTTGTTTAAGAATACACATGAGAAACCTAATAAGATTTGTTCATAGTAAATCACGTTTTTAGCTGATATCAGAGATATACATTTTCATAGGATATATCTAGTCATAGGGAAAAAAGAGGGCTTCTGTGTATATATCTAGACAATTCATTGAACAGTTTACCCCTGAAGTTTAACTCAGGTCATGGAACATAGTGAATAAGGATTCAATATGTATAGAATAAATTCATTGTCTCCTTAGGTAGAACTATACCTCATTATGTCAGTTCACTCAAAAGGGCTGGTGTCAAGCTTAGGATTGACAGGAGAGAATATGCATATTTATAATGCGGAGAGACAAGAGATTCTGGAGAAATAGGAAGTGGCAAGCATCTATATTAGCTTATCTTGAAGTCTGTTAAGCAACTCCATATTTTATGTGTACTCATAGAGAAAAATTATTAACACAACAATATGCCATGAGCAAGGCAATTAATAAAGGAAAGAATTTAATCAATCTAGAGCTTGTTTACAGTTTCAGAGGTTTGGGGCATGATCTTTATGGCAGGTATCTAGCATAAAAGCAAAGTGCTGGAGTTGTAGCTTATAGCTTACATGTTGAGACAACAAAGAAGGGGGTGGGGACATAAGGAGGGAGAGAGGGAAAGAGAAACTAATAGTGAATGGTAGGCTTTAGAAATATGGAAGCTCACCTCCACTGACCCATCTTCATCATATTTATACTAAATATTTATACTAATTTTATACTAAAGAATATTGGATAACTGTGTTGTTTATTTCTACATAGATTTTTTTTTCTGAGTTTGATTCCATGAACAGTCTTACTTCTTCTATTTCCTTCTACTTTGTAGTTAGCTGAATTTCATTTTTTAAAATGCACTTTAATTTTAGACTGAATTTGTTTAGAAATAAGGTATATGTTACTATAATCAATTTTAAATAATTCATATTGGATTCAGTGTTCTCATAATGTCGTGAGCAGTCCCTGCCCAGCAGGGAATAAGACGCTAGACAAACCAGGTTTCTTCTCAGGACAGTTTACTCAGGAAACTTATCGTGGTAAATGGCAATGCAGAATGGCCATGCATGCAGTTACAGAGTGAAAGTGGCCGAGAAGAGTGGAGTAGCAGAGTGGAGTGGGAGAATGGAATGGGGGTCCAGAGCCAACCCAGGAACAGCTACTTAAACCCTGTCCTGGCCAATCACCAAGCTGCCCCGTGGCTCTCGCCTATACACCAGGTGGTCTTGGGCAGCCCCATGGCTACACCAGGTGTTCTCATGCACAAGATCAAACAACAGCTGACACTGCCTAATGCCAATTAAGAGTTGTTTATGCCAGTACAGCTGAGTTGGTCGATGTCATCTTTAAGGAGCGGTTGAATGGCTCCCTACATCATAACTCCAGCAAAATTCTATTTTTGGAAGAAGAAGAAAAAATTCTTCTACTCAAAAACATAAACATGTTGGGAGAGATCAATGTGTAGTCAGAGTAGAATTTGGAATGGACATCTATAATCCAAAGGAAACACTGTGGTATCAACCATGAGATACTGAGGAAGCAAAAGCACACATTTCCTTTTATCATTAGGAAATCATGATATTAATCATACTTTAAGTCTTGATGCCTGCTTGCCCACATTATGAAACAATAAATGCTGTTGAAATTGATACATGGTTTCCTACTACTTAGAGCTTTTACAGGACTCTAGTAACTACCGATCCCTAAAGAAATTCTTACATAGAAACAAGAAATGTATTTTTGTCTCAGTGTCTTATGAGAATTTCAAGGATTTCCCTTCTTATAGTACTACATATATATTTAAGAGCTAACAGAAAGTTTTCTTTCATTTACTTATTATCATTTGCTTATTATTTATTTCTGATGAGGAGTTAGCTGAGGAAGATGCCCTCTCTTTCCCATTCTTATGTCGTATGATAAAGATTGTGTCAGGTGATGGAGCAATAGTTGGTAGTGTAAATCTACAAAAGCAGTGATTTAAAGAAAGATAATATGCCTTTCTCAGATGACTAACTATTTCAAGATAAAACTTCTCATGGGAAGCCTACTACCACTTCAGTGGTTATACGTTATTCCTAATTTCATAGTTTATATATATATATATATATATATATATACACACATAAAAGGACAATTTTAGGGTGGATTTTCCATTTTCTCTCCAATGACCGTCTAAGACAGGACCAGCCAGGAGCACACACGGCACAGGGGGATTGGAACAGCTGGAACAGGGTCCTTCTGGTCACCATCTGCATCTAGGAGTGTTCTGCAGCCCTCCTTGTAAGGGTCCTGCCAGGGGAGATCTGATCTGCCTGGAGTGTTGACACAGACTTAAAGCCCCATAGGAGGGAGAAGCTCAACCCAGAAACAGCAAGACCAACTAACACCAGAGATAACCAGATGGTGAAAGGCAAGCACAAGAACTTTACCATCAGAAACCAAGGCGATGTGGCATCATCAGAACCCAGTTCTACAACAGCAAGTCCTGGATACACCAACACACTGTAAAAGCAAGACTTGGATTTAAAATCACATCTTATGATGCTAATAGAGGGCTTTACGAAGGACATAAATAACTCCTTTAAAGAATTACAAGAAAACACAGTCAAACAGGCAAAGAAAATGAACAAAACCATCCAGGATCTAAAAATGGAAATAAAAACAATAAAAGAAATCACAAAAGAAGAAAACCCTGGAGATAGAAAATCTAGGAAATACATCAGGTGACATAGATGCAAGCATCACCAACAGAATGCAAGAGATAGAAGAGAGAATCTCAGGTGTAGAAAATACCATAGGAAACGCTCACACAACAGTCAAAGAAATCACAAAAAGCAAAAAGCTCCTAACCCAACATTCAGGAAATCCAGGATTTTTTAAAGTCCTTTAAGAGGATTTCTTAAAGAAGACCTCTTAAAGTCCTCTATCATTATCCTGAATAGTGACTTTTGATCTGAATCTTGCTTCTCCAGTGTGATGGCATATCCAGTACTTGCTATGGTGGGAGAATTATTTTATTTTGATGGCAAGTACCTTGGTTTCTCTTGCTTATGTTCTTATGCTTGCCTCCTGCCACCTGGTTATCTCTAATGCTACTTGCCCTGGTTATATCTGACTGTAACTTGTCCTTCCTGTGACCCTGTGTGGGCCTGTGTACCAGAGGCTTTCCACAGAGATCTCTGTCCCTGCCTGGTGTGAGAGCTCCAGCAAAGGGAAGCAACTGCGAGCAGGCAGGGGAAGTTGCTTCCAGGGCTTCTGCTGCTACAATTGGTTCCACCTGTCTTTGCCATACCTTCCAGGTCACTCAGGTACTGAGTCAGGTAGGGCTGGGCTGACTAGAGGCTGCCTAGGCAGTGAAGAGTGCATTGGAGCTTCATGCAGAGCTTCTGGAGAGCAGATCTCTTCCCAAGTGTTACAGATCTTAGGATAGAAGGCTCAATGGTGTAGTTCTTGCACACACTTAATCGTTCCAGATAGGATTCTTATACACAGTTTCAGGGTGCGTAAGGGTTTGACAACAGGTATTTCTCATTGGTTTGGTCTGAAAACTTTGGGGAAACCTTATTTGCATGTGAGAGGGCATGCTCCTACCTGACTGATGGCCACTGTAAGAAAAATAAAATAAAATAGAATTCAAAATCTGTGCTGGAAAGCCTGATGAGTTACAGGTGTAGGGCAAAGTAGGAACATGCCTTCATAAAAGCTGTTAACTTGTCAGCTGACACCTCTTTGCCTTCTTTGTCTTCCTTATATGTTTGGTTTAAGATTAGCCAGATTCTGCTCTAATACCCCAGATAAGCACCCCCTGCCTTTCAGAGTGCTGACACCTGCACTTACTGATTGCTGATGAATAAGCTGCTGATATTTAAATTGATTAATCATGTGTAACTACACCAATTTCTACCTTCCCTGACCCTTCCTTTATATAACTCCCTAGCTTTCAAGCCTCCAGGTTGATTCCTCTGTCTCCCTGCAGGAGATACCTATTGGCCTGGAGCTCCGTAAATAAACGGCCTCATGTTTTTACATCAAGACGGTCTCTCATGATTCCTTGGGTATACACTGTCCTGAGACTCCAGTGGGGGGATTCCCTCTAGGTCTTACACCACATACCTCTGTGTGTGTGTGTGGGGGGTGCTGTGTCTACGTGACAGGAGCCAGGGATCCGGCAGGCATGACTGAACACCTTCTGTCCCATGCAGGTGGAAATCACCATGTACTAGGTCACCAGGGTTCCAGAACTTTGCTCAACAGGGGACCAGGCCCCACAATCCTGGTTGTGTCAGAACTCCTCAGAGTAAAGCTGTCCCTGTGATTCTGTGATCCTATGATCCTGACATTCTTAGTGTGTCAGAGCTCCTGGGAGTCAAGCTGCCTTTGGGACCCTGAGATCCTGGTGTGACCAAGCTTCTGGGATTCTGCGATCCTGGGCATGTTAGACCACCTTGGAATGGAGCTTCCTTGGGTATTGTGAGACTGTCTGCCTAGTTTGTGCCCAATATCTGCTCAGGGCACTAGAAAAGACACACTTGAAGGAACTTGTGCCACTGCTCTGGTGGACTTCTTGCATGCATGGATACTGCTGGTCCCAATTATTCCTGATGTTGGCACAAGTGTTTTGTCCTTCTCACCTCTGATTCTATCACATATTTCTTAATGAAAATATCGATTTTAAAATGTTTATCTGTATTTTAAGAAATATGCTACCTCTAACTTCAAATATCCTAACATTTAGACAGCTTAGTTCCTTTCACAGGAATACAATTAGAACACCGTAAGGGATATCTTGTATTGTGGTTGATATTCAGAACAGCTGAGTAGGATCACTGATTACCTACCCATCCCCCTTTCACCTTCATAGTACCTTCTGGTACTTGAATTATCCAAGAGGTGAGAATGTGTGGCATACATCGCTGGGAACTAGAGGAGTCTGTTTCAGATATGATGGAGCATGAGAATCCTCACATGAGGTCATCACTGGAGGTCTACACACAATTGTTGGTGTACCCATGCCTTTATGCACACATAAGCACACAGGCAGGAGGTAGGATATTTTAAATTTAAGAAATGTGTTAAACTTGGTACAGGAATGTACACAGCAGATATGCACTCATTGCTGCACATGATCATAATGGCAAAATTAAACTGTGCTCAAGAAAGAAAGCAAAGTTAAAGGAAAAATTGATGTCAAGGTCATTTGAGATTGCTAATTAAGTGAATTTATGTATCAGCTACAGTATTTGAAGAGATTCTTTTCAAGAGTTATTTCTGATATTATTTTTAAAAGCATATTTTTACATTATCTAGTGTTAATAATATTGAATTCAATAGACTTTACCTTCAAAATCATCATCTTTAAAAAACAGGTTTTTTTCTAAATATGGCATTAATATTCATCAAATGAAACAGTTCCTGGTTTATGAAAGGTGGTAGTGTTGACAAGATCTCAGTAATTCACACCCTTCAGACTTGGAATAGCAAGCTTCCATGCAGTTTCTTTACACATCAGATGAATCAAAACCAAAATGTGCTGAGAGTATTTTCTCTGTGGTACTTGGATATAAAATTTCTAGATAAAAGTAACTCAGTAGAAGGCAGATACTCCGTGGCATTATTGTTTCTTTTTTTTTTTTTTTTTTTCCTGTAATCAGTGAATGAAAAAAAGTTGGCATTTGAAATGTTTCCTTTTTTATTGGATATTTTATTTATTAACATTTCATTTTTTTCCTTTTATTTCATTTTTATTAGATACTTTCTTTATTTACATTTCAAATGCTATCCAGAAAGTTCCCTATACCCTCCCACCTCCCTGCTCCCCTACCCAGTCACTCCCACTTCTTGGCCCTGGCTTTCCCCTGTACTGGGGCATATAAAGTTTGCAAGATCAAGGGGCCTCTCTTCCCAATGATGACCTACTAGGCCATCTTCTGCTACATATGCAGCTAGAGACATGAGCTCTGGGGGTACTGGTTAGTTCATATTGTTATTCCAACTATAAGGTTGCAGACCCCTTCAGCTCCTTGGGTACTTTCTCTAGCTCCTCCATTAGGGGCCCTGTGTTCCATCCAATAGATGACTGTGAGAATCCACTTCTGTATTTGCCAGGCACTGGCATAGTCTCACAGGAGAGAGCTATATCAGGGTCCTTTCAGCAAAAGCTTGCTGGCATAAGTGTCTGGGTTTGGTGGCAAATTATGCGATGGAACCCCACCTGGGGTTCCATCCTTTCTATTTAGCTCCAAACTTTGTCTCTGTAAATGCTTCTCAAATGTTATCCCCTTTTCCTGGTTTCCCCTCCATAAGCTCCCTATCCCATCCCCCCTCCCCCTGCTTCTACAAGTGTGCTTCCCCACCCACCCACCCATGCTCTATACACACATTTAGTTCCCAAATTTCTCTTGGTTATCTTGGGACAGGAAATGCAGAGCAATGTCAAGTTCAAGGTCTACCTCCCTCTCTTGCTTGCTTTCAAAACAAGTAACAACTGAAACATCTTCCCAGCCCAAAATTTGTTTCTTAAAATCTTTCCTCACATGCTACTGCTTCCTTGCTCTCCTCAGAAAGATCTCTTGCACAAAGTCTCTTCATGACTCAGCTCAGGCTGGTCCAGGACCCAGTCACTGAAGGGTGGTTTCTCAGGGTCTCTCATGCTGGTGCTCACAGTCTGAGAGTTCTCCTTTTTCCAGCCATGTCCCTGTTTCTCTCACTCATTTTATCAACTTCTTTCCCTTACAGCTTATATTTTATGGGAACATGATAAGGTTCAGAAAAGAAAATCATATTTGCAATAGAAATGAAAATAACTCATATTGAAGGCTGGATTGATTTTGAGACTAAAAATCGGAGCATCTTGCTGAGCATTCATCCCACCAAGAGTAGATTGCATTACAGGTAAGACTCTGTTGAATTAAAACTTTTTTTTTTTCATTCATGAGTGGTTTCATTTGTGAGGTAGCTTCTTTGGGCTGGGACCCCACCTGGCCCACACTTGTGCAGGCTGTGCACATGCTACAACAATCTCTGTGATTTCATGTTTGTCAGTCCTTATGCATTTAGAGGAAATTGGCTCTTTACTGTATTCTTTCTGCCCTGGCTCTTAAAATCATTCTACCTCCTCTTCTGCATAATTCCTTGAACTCTGATGGGAGGTATTTCAGGAACACAACCTATTCAGGACTAGATGTTCAAAAGTTTTTCACTATCTTCACATTATCCAGCTGTCGGTATCTATATTTATTCCCACCTGCTACTAGAGGAAGCTGCTCTGTTGATGGCCGGTTAAGACACTGATCTATGAAAATAGCAGAATGTCATTTTGAGTTCTTTTTGCTACTATCCTATAACAGAAGTGGAGGATTTTCCTCTAGGTTTATGCCCTACCTAGTCGCAGGTCCTTGGCATCCTAAGAAATGCTGGGGATGAGTTCCATTTCACAAAGTAGGTCTTAAATTCAGTCATATATTGGTTGGTTTCTCAAAAACAAACAAAGAAACAAGCAAACACACACACACACACACACACACACACACACACACACAGAAAATAAACTTATGCCACATGCCACTGTTACACTAGTGATTTTAGAGACAGGTAACCATTGTTGGTTAAAGGGCATGTAGCTGGGTTGGTGTTTACCCTTTTTTATTTTTAAAGGATGAAGAATTCTTTCAGTAACATGAATACTAGTTCATAGGGTTGAAGTTACTGAGTTGGCACTAGTAGGATACACATTTCTGTGTGCAGTGGGTTGTATAGGTATTATCCTCAGCAATAGATCCTGGCTTTCAGTTCATGGAGCTGGGCAAGAACTCAATTGGATGTATCTCATTCCCAGTACTGGAGGCTCTATGGTAATTCCACTTATATCTTCTTCATATATGTTATGTTTATATTTTAGTAAGCTTCTACTTTATTAGGTTTCCATATGGCCCTTCAAATGTGACTTAGTTTAAGCTGTCCTCCTCTGTGTCCCTTGCTTCACCACTATTTCTCTCTTTAATCATTTGATCATTCTGCTCTGGTACCTGGCCCTGCCCATCTGTAACTATCCATTCTATCCCCCTTCCTAGGGAGATTCCTCCATTCTTCCATGTCTATTACTCTATGTCTAACCTCTGTGGTTTTCTGGACTAAAGTCTGATTATTAAGGACTTAACAGATGATATCCACATATAAGCAAATATATATATCATATTTGTCCTTTTGGGTCTGGGTTGCCAAACATAAGTTTTGAATTATGTTAACATGGGTTTCTAATGACATCATTTGAAATATATTCTTTTACATTCCTTTCTTATGTTTTATTTCCTCACATAAACACTTAAATTGTACCTGAAAAAAATAGAAAAATAGGTGTGTACCCTTAAATATGTTGTTAATTGTACACACACACACACACACACACACACACACACACACACATACAGTGTCTGAAAACCATGTAGAATGATGAATGATATGCTCTTAATGTTTCATTTCCTCAAAGTCTATAAACTGAAATTACCAAATAGTTTTGTTTGAGTATTACTTTGGGAAAAATTATGATGAGGACATTTTATAAGTGATATTACTGGTGTTGTAAAGAGACTCAGAAAAGGCAGAAGAGAAGCTGATGATTAACTGTCCAGACCTTAGTTCTCACAGGGCAAGGAACATGCTGGCACACCATTCTTTGAGTTTCAGACCTCTAGAAAGCAAGAAATATGTATTTTTATTTATGATATGTTTGTAGTAGTTGAAATATAAAACCTACTGGGTATAAATAATATGGTTTTGCTAGTTATTTGCCATCAATACATATTCAAATTGATGCTGAAAAGTGCCACCACCAAGAGGCAGATTCAAGGATGAAACTTCATAGAGAAAAGTAATTTGAGAGGCAATAAGAATTAAAAAAAATACAGTGAAGAAGCTGTCATTATAGTTATCCAAGAAAATAAGCAAAATGTTATGTGTACAGCATCAGCTGCAGTAACTGCGATGTGCATCCCAAAACATTATCTGAAACAGCCTGCATTAGGACATGGGTTGTTAGCACTTTTTTTTTTTTTTTTTTTTTTTTTTTGATAGAGCGATCAATGGAGATAAATTTTGGAAGAGTCAATTCTTGTAGCAATGAGTCAAATGCATGTCTGTGACCAAGACTCAAGAATGGTTGAGGGGGTAATAACTGAGAAACAGCAAGTTATGAATGACCGAGCTGAATTATTAACAAAATACTTGTTAGGATAAGTAAAGTTGAGAAAGTCAGAAACAAAATTGGCAATAAGAGTGAGATGTGAAAAGAGCCAGAATCCCCTAGGCCCTTTCACTGAATCTGCTGTATACAGCCAGGCATACCCAGAAGATAGTGGTTTTTATTGTGTTAGGGCAGCCATGAATGACAAGAGAAGATTAACTGTACCTTTCCATTCCAAACCCTTGTCTCAAATTGTCTAAAGCAGACGCCTCAGTGGAGGTCATTAAATTGAGGACTAGTCAAGTGACATATAACGGAGTACTGTTGCTAGGAAACAGATACTCCATGTTCCAAGCACGGAAGTACAAAACAGGACTCAGCAGAGCACCAGTCTTTAAGGGAATTGCTTCACCAGAATCTGTAGTTAAGGGAATGTCAGTGTGCCTTCCCTTAGCAGTTATAATACCCTGCACACCTGCTCTCCCCATACACAAATGAGGACACACATCAAAGAGTAGAAGGTGAGATAATTGTGATTTAGTACTGCAATTGTGCTTCTTTTCAAATACCCTTCTCAGTGGCAATTTGCAGTAAAATTAAATAAGAGATTCCTATGTCAGAAGCCAGACATAAGAGTCAGAAATCTTGGGGTGAGAACAAAGAACAGAAAGATCTTTATTTTATATAGATAGAGATAGAGATAGAGATAGAGATAGATATATGCCTTATATAGATATATAGATATAAACACTAAATATATAAACATATACCCTATACAACAATATAGATTTATCAATCATCTGTCTATCTACCTATCTAATTTTTCAACAACTGATTCTATTATCAGAGAAAAGTAAATGATATTTTTGTGAGACATATAATGAGACAAGTAACCATGTATGCTTAGTTTTTCCAATTATTACCTCCCCAAATACTAATTACAATACTTAATTTTTTTTTCATTTATGTGCTAGTTGAAAGTAACCAATATTTGTTTCAAGTTCTACAAACCACATAGAGATATGGTCTCTACTCACTAGGATCAACTACAGCTTATTTGGAGGAAACCAGTGAAAGGACAACATGTAGAGCTTGGAGAGGGAATTATTACCCTTCTTACACAGCCCGGGGTATTTTCACAGCATTCCATAAGAAACATGATATAAATGAATCAACATTTTAAAAGCCAATTTCAGAAATGTCAAGTTACAATTGTCTGTACAATATTTAGCATATTTCAAAATTGTTTTCTACACATTCTCTAAAATGGGCTTGTTCCTATAAAAGTGGCTTTGGATTGCATAACTTAAATTTGTTTACATTGCTGTTCATTAGTGTGATACTGACATGGATACACAAAGCATGTATACTTAACTATTTAATTTTATTTATTTGTTTACTTATTTATTTGCTTATTTAATGGTATGGGTATAGGTCACAACACAGTGGAGATGGTTTTCTCCTTACACTGTGTTGGACCAGACATTAAACAGAGGATTTGGGTTTGGTAGTAACTGATAGAAGTAGCTATATCAGGTTATCCACCATAATTACCCTATACAATACCATTTAAATCTATTTGAGTTAATAAAATAAAAAAATATATAGCTTGTGTTTTCTGAGTTTGATATGGAAGTGGTCAATGATCTACAGGATGTAAAGCATATCATATGCTTTTACTCTAGACAAAATTAACCATATTTACAGTAAACAAACTTTTACCTCTTAGGCTACAAGAATATATCTAGAACTAAAACTCAATAATGAACACAATTTCTTCAGAGATTATAGCACCTTGTACTATGTTGAAATGTCTGTACCTTTTTTTTCTTAAAGTACCATAGTCATTTTTCTTGATGATTTAGCCACAAAGCACCATTCTGTTCTTATTTAAGTAATGGTAGGGCAAATTGTTCTATGAAAATTAATTTATATCCACTTAAGTTGTAAGTGCCCACACTACCGCCTCGCCAGCAAGAACGGACGTGGACACCAGAATCCTTCTGCAAGCAAATCTTTATTACATCATGTGGAGGAAGAGAGCGAGCCCAAGATGGATCCCACTTATATACACCTCAGTGAGACGTGTGTCGTCAGGATTGGCTGACTGCCCATTACCTCAAGTTACACCCGAGGATGGGCGGTGACTTACATGGCTTTGTAACAAGTGCATGCTCACTGAACTTGTTTGCTTGTCCCAGGATGGGGTGGTGACAGGATGTCAGCGCCATCTTGGAATGGTGGCAGAACCAGCTCGGGTGTGGCTCTCTACATCTCCCTATTTTATTTAAAGGTCTGGCCTAGAGATGAGCAGTACATAGTTGTTGCCAGGATATGGCATCTTTTCACTCTACCAGGTGCAATGGATCAAGTCCTCTGGGTGCAAGGGCTAAAAAGAAAAAGGAGGGCGCCACCATGATGTGTCGTCACTAGCCTTACCCATCATTGGGAAAACTTCTCGCCACTAGGTCCCTGTCTTAGGTTGGTCTAGTGTGCACCTTCATGAAATGACCAGGCAAAAACTTCTCTGCAAAATTACTCTAGGGCGAGTGCCAAATTTTAACATTTATGATTTTAACATGCTGAGCCACATATCGGGAGAGGCTCCTTGTTCTATGATTTTTAACATGCTGAGCCACATATCAGGAGAGACTCCTTGTTCTAGTGCTGTGAGCACTTGAGCAATCACCACTTTGTGACGTTTTTGTTGGGTTCCGAGCTTGCAAACCACCCAAAACAGAAGCACAACACCACAGCTGAGGGTAATGCAGAGTAAGGCAACTCCCACCCACTCCTTAAAGAAAGAAAAGGCTAAGGATATCCAGGAAGTGAAGTCCCCAAAGGTAATGGGTTTCAGCTGAGTCCTATTGAGTCGCCCAATCTGCAAGAGAAGCCCTCTGGAGAGCTGATCCGTCCTCAACGACCAACTTCCTCCAAGATAGTCCAACAGAAGAAGGCTTCATCCCGAGATTCAGCAGAATGAGCAGAACCAGTCTTTGGGAGGTCCATCTGGGAATCATCTTCATGTGCCAAGATTCTTCATGTCAGTCGTTCTGGTAACCAGAATGGATTTTCTTCTTCCTGTGGGAAAACACAAACAGCTGATCCCCTGGATCTTATTAAAATAGGATCCATCCGGGCCTTTCCATTGACCAGTCAAGACATCTTCCCATTTCACCATCTCTTTTGGTCTATCAGGCTCTAAACAATGACGGTCTGCTGCCGTATGGCCTTGACTGTCAAGATTTTAAAAATTAAGAGTAAAGAGCACCATGGAAATGGTTACCCTTGGTGTTGAGGGTGGAGCCTCCTCGACTCCCCATTTTTGTTTTATTAAATAAGATTTGAGAGTGCAATGGGCTCGTTCTATGATGCCCTGTCCTTGGGGATTATATGGTAGACCCGTTAAATGGGTCACCTCCATTTGGCGGCAGAATTATCCAAACTTCTCAGAAGTTTAAGCTGGTCCATTGTAAGTTTTAAGAATTTTGGGTTTCCCCCAAGCACTCCATGCCTCTTAAGGAACAGGGACTTAAACCCTGTATCTTCAATTTTAAAAGTTCTGATGCTCTACTGACTGAGCTTAACAGGGCTGTAATTTGGAGCCACTTTTACCCACAAGAGCTTTAGAGCACAATGTGTGAGCGCAAAATTTTTGAACAAAACTGTCCTTAAAAACTGCACTAATAAATGACATGCCTTCTACTAAAGCATCTAAACCCATAGCCTCTCACTATTGAGGTGAAAATTATAAACTTTTTTTTTTACAAAATGTAAGGCTATTTGCCATGCCTAAAATCAAAAACCTTTTCTGGTTTACTAGAACTCCTTCAAATCTGCAAGGGTGTAAAGGAAAAACAAACCTTGGGCTCTCTCTCTTCTTCCACATGATGTAATAAAGATTTACTGCAGAAGGATTCTGGTGTCCATGTCTGTTCTTCTTGCCAGCGAGACGGTAGCGTGGACTCTTTCATTTTATAGAACCCCATAGTTAGTATTTGTTTGTTTGTTTGTTTGTTTATTTATTTATTTATTTATTTATTTAAACTATATTTTCTCTTTCCCAAGTGTTTACCCATGAACAGCCTTTACATTTTCACTATTTTCCAGGAATATTTGACCCTATTAAGAGGTCAGATGCTATTGTCTCTATCTGTCTATGTTCTTTTAACTCTTTCTCATTTATCCCACCCCAGTATGGAGTGTTTATATTTTTGTTTGATAAGCTAATTGGGGCTGCAGATATGGCTCAGAACTTAAGCACACTCACTGCTCTTATAGGAGACCTGGCTTTTGTTCTCAGAGTCCACATGGTTGCTCACCAGCATCCTAAACTCCAGTTTCAAATGATATGATATATATTCCTGATGTCTGTAGAAACCAGGCATACTTGTGATACACGTACACACATTCAGACAAAACACCAGTAGACATAAAAGTGAAGAGTACACTGGGCACGATGG
Source organism: Mus minutoides (assembly GCA_902729485.2). Lineage (NCBI taxonomy): Eukaryota > Metazoa > Chordata > Mammalia > Rodentia > Muridae > Mus > Mus minutoides. The sequence goes on from LR751873.1 coordinate 52,866, forward strand.
CACATGCCTTTAATCCCAGCACTCAGGAGGCAGGTGGATTTCTGAGTTCGAGGCCAGCCTGGTCTCCAAAGTGAGTTCCAGGACAGCCAGGGCTACACAGAGAAACCTGTCTCAAAAAAAAAAAAAAAAAAAAAAAAAAAAAAAAAAAAAAAAAAAAAAAAAAAAAAAAAAAAAAAAAAAAAAAAAAAAAAAAAAAAAAAAAAAAAAAAAAAAAAAAAAAAAAAAAAACCAAAAAGAAAAAAAAAAAAAAAAAAGTAAAGAGTAAAATATTTGCTTATAAGCCTTTTGGAATCCCTTTATATCCCAGTGTAAGCAGTCTTTTCATTTTATCTGTTTTCTTTAAGCATGGTAGACTTGACCCACCTGTCCAGTACTGTACTAAAGAACTCTTCTTTAGTCTGCATATAATGAGGCTCCATAATTCCAGTTCAATTTAAATCTAAGATAACCTCCTTTGTGTCTTGGTAGGTGACTCAACACCACAGCCTCACATTTGAAAATGTTGACCTTGCCTTTTTCACTTGTCTGAATTCTGACTCGCTTACCATGTTATATACCCTCTTGATTCCATATTCTTTTTCACCAAGAAATTATATCAGACTAGAAATCTAAAACTGTACTTCTCTATAAGTGATAAATAAATTGTGTTTTAGGAAATTAAAATTAATACAATCAATTTTTATGTCAAAAAATGAAATCTAACGTTGATGGCTAGCAAGCTTCTTGATATTTTTAAGCTAATAACTCCCGAATCCCACAATGCAAGTGTATTTGCTACGGAGAATTACTTATAAGTCACAATTTGTCCAGGTCCCTTATTCTACTCCTTCTCTTCAATTGCTTCCTATTACCTAAATGATTAAGTCTAAATTCATAAGCATGATTCATCAGCACTTCTGACGAATTGAGCCTCTTTTATAGATATAGATTCATTTCTTGCTATTTTACAGCACACATTTCTTACAAAGTGCCTCATACAATGTATTATTTCACAGTTCTATTCTTTTATTCATACAGTTTCCTTTGACAAAAGTGCCGGCTTCACATTTTTCTTTAACCTTTATAGTTCTTTCTTCGAGTCTTAGTTCATGGCTGTTCTTGGTATTCTCAAAGAATACCTTGGTGATTTAAATGATCTTCTTCTGCACTCTTCAGCACCTTGTGGACATCTGTCATTCCAGGTATACTATATCACACTGAAGCTCCATCCAGGATGTACACTTTATTTTTTTTATTATTCTTGTTATTTCAGAATTCTCATTTCAACTCTGCCTGTCATGTGAGCCATGCTGAATAAATAATATATTAAGATGTTTGTGTTTCTTTGTTATGAGGAGAGCAACCTAGCAACTGGATCTCGTTAGGCAAAAGACACTGAATTATATTTAATATTAATCACATTAGCTGCCAGATAATAAATGTGGATGGGTGCTTAACATTAAAGAAGGGGTGCTATCTTCAAAGTTTTAGAGAATAATATCAATTTTTAATTTACATGTTGCTGGTAACCTCTTGACAATAAAATTTCCAAAAACCACCCTAGTTCAAGTGTAGTAAATGTGTGGAGAAATAATGAATTCTTATAATAATTTTCCAGTGGATACACAATAAATATATGAATATTCATGCTTTCATATTGAAATATTAAGAAAATCATCAAATTACCAATAGTGAGTAAAGGAGCAATAGAAGCCAAATTCCTCTTTTTGACTCCAGATTTCACGAGCATCAGCTTAATGTTTTGATGTTCCATGTATATGATTAATGTTAACTAGAACTTATATCAACATGAAAATAAACTGCACAAGAAAGATCTTGAGTATCAACCCTAGAGATCAATGCAAAACTATAAGGAACTATCCTGGAAAATGTAAATTCTTGTCAATAGCAACACCAAAAATCTCAAAATTGGATGCATTCATAGAATATTGAGAAGTGCTCTAAATCATTTGATCACAGAAATGCATTTCCATAGTTCAACAGAGTTCTTAAAGAATGAACTGTATTCTCAATCTTATTTTCAATAAAACTAGGCAATCTAGGGAATGTGCATTTTACTGATTATTCAAATATATATATATATATATATATATATATATATATATATATATATATATATAATCTTCTTACAATGGATAATTTTTTTATTTTTAAGCCATAAGCAGGAAACATAGTCAACTATTTTTTAGTAATTTTACATTTTTAAAATATTTTAATTGAAATAAAATTATATTACTTCCCTTTGCCCTTTCCTCCATCCTAGTCTTTCAACATCCCATCCCTCAAACACCTCCCATTATCCACCCTCACACTCTATTAGACACTCTGGACACAGGACTCAGATTATTTGAGCTGAATCTAGCATAAAAGACTTCTTTCTAATAGATTCAGTGCATGTGGAGGTCCTTGATCCATTTGTACTTAAGCTCTGCTAGAGCCTCACCAATATATATGCAGATGCTAAAAGCCAACCAATGGATTGAGCATGGGACCACAATGGAGGAATTAGAGAAAGGACTGAAGGAGCTGAAGGTATTTGCATCCCCATAGGAAGAACAACATTATCAACCAACCAGAACTCTGGAGCTCCCAGGAGCTAAACCACCAACCAAGGAGCACACATAGAGGGACCCATGGCTTCAGCCATATATGAAGCAGAGGATGGCTTTATTTGATATCAATGGGAGGGGTGTCCATTGGTCCTATGAAGGCTAAATGTCCCAGCATTGGTGGACACTAGAGTGGTGAGGCAGGAGTGGGTGGGTGGGTGGGGGAGCACCTTCATAGAAGTAGGGGAAAGGAGGGGTGGTATAGGGGGTTTGCAGAGAGGAAACAGAAAAGGAGATAACATTTCAAATGTAAATAAGTAAAATAACCAATAAAAATGGTTAATATAAAACAAACAAACAAACAAAAAGACTTCTTCCTGTTGAGTACCAGAAGGTACTATGAAGCTGAAAGGGGTATGGTTAGGTAATCAGTGGTCTTACACAGCCGTTATGACTATCAACCACAATGCAAGATATCCCTAAGGATGTTCTCATCATTCCTGTGGTAGTAACTAAACTGTCTGTTTGGATTAAGGTCATTCAACAGAAGGAAAATCGTGCCTTGTACTACAATCAGAGCCGTGATGCCATATAGCATAAAAGACAGGTTCCTGAAGTCTATAATTTTTAAGGCTAAGCTATATTTTTGGAAGAGAAGATGTGGGAGGAGGGCTCCAGTTTCAACAATAAATACCACCACCAGATTAGTCTGTGAGAAAACCCATGATGCATTTCTTTGCTTGATGTTTGAGGGGATGTTTGCTCACTATAAATCATTCAATTATTGGGCTGGTAATGCTGGTTGCTCTAAGAGGACAGGCTGAAAATGTCATGAGGAATAATCAAGAAACAGAATTCATTCATGGCCTCTGCATCCATCTCTGCTTCCTGCTTCCTTGTCTGCCTTGCTTTCAGGAGAGACTACAGCTCTGAGGTGAAACCCTTTCTTTCTTTTGTTTACTCATAGTGTTTATCACAACAATGGAAAAGCAAACTAAGACAGCAGGTAATAATCTAATTGTCTTAATTTAGAGCTGGTAACAAAAGGAAGAAAGAAGGCAGTAATAGTTAACATTGTATTTCTGGTAATAGACATAAAAATGCTGTATGATTGACACTGGATTCTGGAGCAAATAACTTTCAGCAGTAATCTAGTGGTTTGATTCTGTTGCTTTGAATTTTGCTATGGCCTTTATAACTATTTTTTCTTGTCTATACATTTAGCATAATTTGCCCACTTAGACTGATCAATTTCCAAAATATTTTATTGCTCTTTGAAATGGACACACCTGTATATAATACAACCTGGTTACATTAGTTTTCCTCACTCCCTAATCTTTGCTTTACCCCAGCTAAACCTCATCTGGCCACCTCTCAATACTCCTCATACCTTCATATCATTTAGCTTGGGGTTTGTTTATTTTTTTGACCGAATCCACCCTACACCATTTGAGAGGATGACCCCCTTACTACTAAAACTACCAGCAACCAATCATCATTTGTAAGAGCAGTGAATCATTGACCCTCCCAATCCATGAAATATTTGTATTACATTTTTTTTTCTTCTTCAAAATTTTATAAAAATATGATTATATTTATTCTCTATTTCCTCTCCCAACTCTCCCTACAACCCATCCCATCAGGTCTCTATCCCATCCTAACTTCATGTTCGTTTCTTTATTTTTCTAGATTCACTAAGTCCACTTACAGCTGCTCCTTTGTGAGTGGTTGTAAGATCATCAATTGGAACTTATAAAACCTACAAATGGACAAACTATCAATAAAATCTTCAGAAGTTTTCTTCTCACATAGTTTCAGAGGCTCATAGCTCCTCAGATAAAGGTGGGGCCAATTGATTGTGGCATATATATATATATATATATATATATATATATATATATATATGAATGAATCAATTTTCATTGACTTCATCCTCTGTACATCTTTTTCTTATAATCACAACTATTGTGAATACATGAGTGTGGTAGGTTTATCATTTCCAGAAGATGATATTTTCTGTCACTTCTCCATACCTTCTGGATCCTATATCTTTTATACATTTGTTTTTAGTGATGTTTTCTGCATCTTGAAGCACAGAAGGAATGGTGTGATCAAGATGTCTCATTTAAGTCTGATACTAAGTCCCCTATTTCCAATACTTTGGCTATTTATGCATATCTATATTCTTTGTAAGTCCCTTGATGTCAGAATTCCAGTGTATACTGAAAACTATATGAGCTGTCCAGTCAAGAACTGAATACCTACTGGATTCTTAGAATTTCTGTCATGAGACAGATCTTGTTGGAATTGTTGTGCCATATCCTTTAAACCACTCTATTCTATCTATCTATCTATCTATCTATCTATCTATCTATCTATCTATCTACCTACCTATCTACCTACCTACCTACCTATCTTTCTTTGCTTCTATCTATAGATAGTATAACTTTAAATACAGATGATAAAGATATTTATAGAGATATTCATTCTACAAATCCTGTTGCTCTAAAGAACACTGACTAATACAAATGATATCAATATATTCATAGTAACTCTAATATAGTATAATTATACTTTATTTTGAAATGGGGTTAAGTAATTTTTATCTTTTATAAGTTGTTAATAATTTAATAGCTTGTTCAATTATTCTTAGCTTCATTTAACCCACCTGCTATTTCTTCACCTCCCCCTTTTTCCCCTTTTACCCTCTTAATCATTAATCATCCATACTGTCCTTCTTCTTTCATCTCACCTATATTCTTCATTGTTCTATCATATATTTTAATATAGTTATGAAAAATGCTAGGCTCTCATCTGCCTTCCCATAATCCTTTCCTTTGTGTTACTCACAATACCACTTACTTCATACTTCTATGTATGACTTTCCCTTGATACTGCTTAAGCTAGGTATCATATCTCTTCCTTTAATTTTACCTGTGATCTTCTATCTCCAATAGAAGCTGGGGACTTGGAGTTTGGACTAGATAAGGACCTGGATAAGGCCTACAGATATTTGGAAGCAAATGAAGCTTCAAACACCAGATGAATCCTGGATCTGATTCAGGACAAAAACCAAAAATCAAAGAAACAACCCACGGGCTAAGGCTCTCAGCATCTAAGAAGAAACCAATTAGGAGGCCAGAACAAAGAACCTTCTGTCCTTAAGTACAAATCGTTAAGAGAAAAACACCTCAAATTTTCTAGGATTTAGTATTTTTTGAGCATTATAATATCTGTTCTGTGAGAATAAATGAGATTTGAACTTCTAAAAGAAATTTAAAGGAATTAAACCTCAACCAACAGTTTGTACTCAGGATGAACCAATGACATCAGAGAAACACTATAACATAAAACAAACAAATAGCCAAATACAAAATCCATGTAATCTTTATTCAAGTGAAATCTCATAGAGATGGCTGGAAACCAGAACAGCCTAGAAAGGCTTCCAGACTCTTCATCTACCTTCTCCTCATCTGTAACATTTCTAACAATGGTAAAAATCAACAATACAAAAGAAAACAAAACAAACAAACAAACAAACAAAGTAAAGCAGGTTTTTTTGCATGACAAAATTGTCATAAAAATGATTTTGAGTTTCAATTCTTCAAAATGGTTATGAAAATATGCCTTCGGTAGTTGAGAAAATAGATCAAAATCCAATATCTATGATGGTTTGTATTCTTAGTTTAAATTGTCACTTCTTCATGTAAAAACAGTTGATTAATAAAGAAAGAAACCTAAAGATGTATCTGGTGTCACAGGGCTATAAAACTAACTACTCTGGAATTTACACTAGACCCTCCAAAGTTCAAATCCTTCCTAATCTGCAGTCCCATTTCAAGCCATCCATGGAAATTTGGTGAGATACTGTCTAAAAAATAAAGTAAACAAGGGGTTGGAAGCGTAAAATATCACTAAAGTTCTTCACTAACATATGTAGGAGCCTGGGGGTGCCATCCCTAGAACAAAAATATATAAACATAAGATATTTAAAAAGAAATGGGAACTTTAGAACTAGAATGTAAAATTGAATAAAAAAAGAAAAGGAAAGATAAAAAGAAATAAAGTAATTGTCGTGTTTACCTCTACATCACCCTCATATTTTACACTAATTTAGATTTGGAATGTAAACTATGATCAATTTAACTATGCTTTGCAGATCCACTCACCAAATGATCACGGAAATATATGATTGGGTTGAGGATATCTCTCAAAAGGGCTTTTGTACCACACATCCTGAGATGGATCCAGAAAAAAACATATACACACTGGAAAAAAAAATAGAGAGAGGAGATGACAGACAGAGATACCACCCATGAGTACTGCAAACAATAAAGAACAAAGAGAATGCCATAGCCAGAACTGGAGTAAAAGGGTATTAGAATATCTATATGTCTAAATTCACACTACACAATTTATAGCTTGACTCATTTGATTTCATAAATATAGATCTGTGTAAAATTCTTGTTTATGAGCTACAGGCAAACATGGAAACTTGTGAAAGAATGGAAAATGCTCAGGTAAAACCTTCATGAGGTTTATTTTCTTAAGAGCCTTCTCAGTAGGTTAACGTTAATCCCACAGATGGCAGCTGAGTGGATAGCATGCAATGGGGCTTCTATGAGTCTTGCATAGCAGAGTTGCATGCAGAGTGAGATTTTATCAAACAACACATAAACCTTTCTTCTCTAAGCATGTACTTGGACATCCTTTTAGAGGCTGCCCCACCTAGGGATCCATCATTACTGCAGACAACAAACCCAGACACTATTGCTGATGCCAAGAAGTACTTGCTGACAGGATACTTGTATGGCTGTCCTGCAAGAGGCTTTGCCAAAGCCTGACCAACACATATATGGATGTTCATAGCAAACTGAGCATGGGGACCCCAATGGAAGAGTTAGGAGAAGAAAAGCAGGAGCTGAAGGAGTTTGCAACCCCATAGGAAGAACAACATTATCAACAACCAGACTCCCCAGAGCTCCTTGGGACTAAACCACCAACCAAATAGTACACATCGAGGGACCTATGGCTCCAGCTGCTTATGTAATAGAGGATTGCCTTATCTTCCATCAATGGAGGGTAGGCCCTTGATCCTGTGGAGACTTGATGCCCCAATGTAGGGGAGTGCTAGGGTGGTAAAGAAGGAATATGTGGGTAGGTAGGGGAGCTCCCTCATAAAAGCAGGGGGGGATCGAATGGGGGGGGGCTTGGAAGGGAAATCAGGAAGGGGTTAACATTTGAAATGTAAATAAAAAATAACCAATTAAAAAATATCACTGTGGCTAATAAGTAATTTATGAAAGTAACAGGAAAACTTAACAGACTCTACATATTCAAGTTTTTTGTTTGTTTGTTTGTTTGTTTTCCTAGCCCAAAACATTGTGTTTAGTTCATGGGATATATCAAAGTAAATTTGTTTTAATATATATGTCAAAATAAATGGCCAATCTAAGAATATAACTGTTAAGTCAATCTAAGCCTTCTAATCTAGATTAGCAGAAATGATGCTTGATGAATTGCCTCTGCTTCCAAAAGAGAGACACACAGACTTATATGTATTATATATACTTTAGGTAAGTATAATGTAATATGATTTTGTTATTTGTCCTTCCTCCCTCCTCCCTCTGTATAGACTTCTATCCCTTCTCTCCAGTTAGAGACCCTTCTTATTTTTCCATTTTTCACTTCATATCAAACGTATCCTGATAGTTCTCTCCACCAGATTATGGCCTCTTTTTATTTCCCTCATTTCTGTGGGCACTCCCTTGATTTTACTCACATTTGAGAATGTACAGAGCCAGGAACAACAGATGAGAGGGAACACTGGGCATTTCTCTTTGCAGGTCTTGAATACCTCATGTAACATAAGCTTTTAAGGATTCATTTACTTTCAAATTTCATTTTTTTGTTTATACTGAATATGTGTCATTGTGTCTATATACTACATGTTTATCAATAGCCATCTTTTGAAGAACACCATGTAGCAATCATTCCTCATCAAAAATACTTCTATTTACAGAAAAGGAATATCATGACATAAAACCACAGTTGAAAATAATGCAGAAATTAACAGATCTTGAGGACCTCATCCACAATATCACAGTTCCTGAATTTATGATTAAGGGACTATCAAGAAGATAGAAATATTAATAAGATGTAGCATGCTGGGAAGTCTGCCATGAAACAGTTCTTCCTAGAAATGGCTGTATAAGTAAGACTAGAACAATGGCAGTGTCAGTGGAAGATGAAATTGTGGGATTCCCCTTAGAGGAAGAAATATAGGCAAGTAATGAATGCTGAGAGAAGAAAATTTGCCAGAGATGAGACCTTTATTGGTTTTTCAATGCAGTGGTGAGTGAGTGTGTGTGTGTGTGTGTGTGTGTGTGTGTTTGTGTGTGTGTGTGTGTATTTATAAATACATATAAATTAAATACATACAAATTTGCATACATGTGGCAATAATAGTCAAAGAAAAAGAGACTATCAACTTGAGAGACTTGGAGAAACAAGGGAGGGGTTGCAAGAAGAGTCCCTGAAAGAGTCTGGAGGAAAAAAAAAATGAGCAACATGATGTAACTCTATTTTCATTAAAACCTATTAGTAAACAAAATAATGAAAAGAAAAACAGAGAGGTACAAAGTGAAATTGAAGCTAGAATAGTGGCAGTGGAGTCCATGGATTAAGACAGGACAGTCCCTGGGACACTCACTGAATGCGACCCTAGAATAGTGTCAGTGGAGTGCGTATATTAAGACAGGACAGGACCTTAGTCACTCACTGCATGTATCATGTAAAAGGAAAACAAGGTAGCGGCCAACTAGTCTTATTAGGATACCTAAGCTAGGGGATCACATGATCACAGGGCTTTCAGAGTAAGTAAACCCTGCTTGGAGTCTGTTCATGCATGGCGCTCTTTTTAGCCTTCACCTGTTGCACAGGCATCCTGCTTCAGCACACAGCACAGTGTGTGGGATGGTGGAAGCCAAGCCATTTGGTTACTTCTTTCCCTTAGGCATATTCTTGCTCTTGTCAAAAATGCATAGTTATCAAGGGGTATAGTTCCTTCCAACATCCTTTAAACTTTTAATGGCTGATATTTTAAATCATTTTCTTATTTTATTTTCTTATTTTATTTTATTTTATTTTACAACTCAGAGTTCTCCTAGGAAGGAGCTATGTTGCAGGAAACCATTGGTTAGATTTAAAAAAAAATAGCAGAAAGGCACCTTTCCATATGAACCAGCTTACTGGTGAGGGATGCTTGGTCGTCGAGACTATTGTTGAGATCTGCTCCTTTAAAAATTACTGTATAGATTAGTCTCCATTTTCCTCAGAAGTTTAAATTGAGTTCAGGTTCTCTGACTCTGATTCCCAGAACTAATTATCCATAGCTGACACTGAAAAATCATGTAAAAGGTCATAACACTATGATTGTAATACTCATGCTGTTACCTCCACACTCTGAAATTTTCCAGCTCACCACCTGTCCACTTCACTTAGGGCCAAACAGCTTAAAGGTTAGCTGATGATACTTTGTCTAGTTAGCCAGATGTAGTACTGCTCCCACTCTTGCCTTTTGAACTTTTGAACCTGATTTTTCCTATAAAAAGCCTGGCCTAGCAGTTTCTCAGGAAAAAGGTGAGTAGCCTTACCTCACGGCCCAGCTATACCACTCCTGGGTGTATACCCAAAAGATTTTCCAACATCCTACTAAGACACTTGCTCATCTATCCTC
>LR751873.1:68635-74145 GCA_902729485.2 Mus minutoides
AGAACTGCTTGTCTTGCTGGTACACAGTATATGACTATGTTCCCAATCTCAAACTGCTAACACACTCTATGAATCAGAACTTGTCTTGCCACTTGAGTTGTGTTAAAGAGAAGTTTCCAGAACTGTGGTTGAAGGTCATTGCTGACTGAAAGGGATACCAAAAAGGGTATACTGAGATTCTAGTCAAGATTGCAGTTCATGTGAATGGTACATCCAAAATCAAGCTTGAACACCATTACATGTGGGATTTGAAATATAGCAGACAACACTGATTAGGGGGCTAGTTTGGCAACTGAGGACTAATGATGGTTCCAGGAACAAAATAACAAATCTGTGACTGAGAGAGCTCCTTCACTGCAAGACTACAAACACTGGAAGCATCACTCTTCTTGGAAGTTTCAGTTTTATTGGCCTATCTGGACTTAACCCCTATGTAATAACTATTAAGGCATGCTCACTGGGAGGAAAGAAGGCAAACTTTTCTAAACTACCTTCCCAGTGCTCTGTTAGGTTTATCATAACCTTTTCAACTCCATGACTGTATATTCTCTGAGCTTTCTATTTCTACTAGAGCTGAATGAGCCTAGAGCTGATTCAGCTCAATGACCCACTACCTGTATCTTCTGGTCCTTGATACATTCTAAACTATGACATTCCATTTATTCTTGAGTTACCAGTGTCTCTTCTTTCACTTGTTACATCCTTAGCTCTTGAATCTCACTGACACATGGAAATAATAGACATTGGGGTGGAACAGAGTAGAAAAGAGACAGGGGAATCGGAGAGTTCAAGTGTGGGGAAGACTGAGCTAGAGAGAACTGGGAGAGAGAACTTAAATCAGTGGGGGAGGGACATTTCTGCATCTCTGTGAACAGCTAGAAACCTAGGCCAATAGAAATAATCAAGAATTATGATGGTGACCTTAATTAAGACTACCAAGAATAGGAGATATGGAATCTGATAGGGCCAAGTCCTATACCCAGGCAAGAGTCTCAATGGAGGAATGGGGATACAAACCCAGCCACACAAACTATTATCCTCAATTTGTTCCACCTACAAGATGTGCAGGCATCAAGAATTAAAATTAAGAGAATAGTCAACCAATGCCTGGCCCAAATTAACATCTATGCTCACCCCTGACACTATTAATAATATTCTGCTATACTTGCAGAGAGGGGTCTAGCATAAGAGTCATCTGAGAGGCTTCAACCAGAAACTGATGGACACAGATGCAGAGACACAACCAAATGTCTAGAGACCTTGGGAATCTTGGGGAATGGAATAAAGAATGAAGAGGCCAGAGAGGTAAGGTACACCACAAGAAAACCTACAGATCTGGACCCATAGGGGATCACAGAGATTAAACTACCAACTACAGAGCCTGATCTTGGCATCTCTACACATATGAAAAAGATGTATAGCTTAGTCTTCCTGTGAGACCCCTAATCACAGGATGTTCTTTCTGACAATTTTTGACTGCCTTTGGATCCCTTTCTCCTAACTGAGATCTCTTGTCTAGGCCCAATAGGAGAAGATGCACCTAGTCCTGCAACTTGATTTGCCAAGGAGGGTTGCTATTTATGGAGGAATCCCTTTCTCTAAAGAGAAAGAGGGGGTTGGCAAGGTGGAGCAGAGGAAAGGACTGGAAGGAGAAGTGAGAAGGGAAGCTTTAATCAGAATGTAAAGTAAATGAATAGTAGCTAATGGGAATAAAGAAACTTGTATTTAAAACTATAACAAAAAGTGTTGCAGAAAAGAAAAACATTGATATAGTCCTAATTCTATTACACAAAGGATAAAAATAGACAGAAATACATTCTTTTTTTAAAATTTATTAATGTATTATTAGGACATTTCCTTCTCCTATGACTACCAAAGAAATCACTTAATGCAGTCCTAGATGTGATGAGTCCTTAAATATATATTTTAATGTTGTCTAATTATCTAGCAAAGTTATTTGTCAGATAGATCTGATTTTCCCTAACAGGTTGCTTTTCTTCCCCACAAATAATATTCCTTTACAAGAATATTTCCTATTTTTTCCACTAAACATTGCAGCTATCTTCATATGGATACTCTCAGAATCTACATTTACCTTAACAGAATGAAGTATGTAATGATACTATATCTATTAATTATTATTTCTGGGCATTTTACTCAGAACTTCATGTATGCTAGGCGAATATTCTGTCACTGAGCTGTATCTACAGACACAAGTCTAGATCTGTAGTATACTTCACGGAGACCAATAATATCATCACTGTACTGTGCTCCGCCTTTTCTTCTGAACAAGCTTTTCTCTTGACATGATTGTCAGGGTTCTGAGACAGCTTTCCTACTGCATTTAGTTACCAATTCAAACCATTAAAAACATCTTGTATGACAGGAATTCTCAATTTTCTGTCAGCTTTACTCTCTCTCTCTCTCTCTCTCTCTTTCTCTTGTTTTGTCTTCAATAAATTATATTTTTTAATACCTTCTAACATTTTGTTCTGACTTCAAGATTAACTATGTGCTGGGATTTGACATTTTTGATTGACAAGGAATATTTATCACTGGTCTTCTAGTTTTGTATTCCTTAATGACTTTTACTTTTATGTTCTAGGTAAATCACTACACGTGCTTTCTTAATGGGAAAATTAAGGCTGCTATGTACATAGAATACAAAATGAGAAAACAACTCTAGATTAAATTTAAAGAGAGATGAAATACGGTATTTAGGACATACGGTATGTAAATTGATCTAGTGACACCATGACACTACAGAATGCATTATGCTTATCACTATGTGGACCATGGTATTATTTACTGCCTATGGCTTCGAGAGACATGCCTAATCTATGGTCCAGCCTGCTTGAGCAACCAATAAATCTGACAAGGTGTTCTTTGTTGGAATTCAGAAAGCAGAAGCTTAAGACTGGCATGGGAGTGAGTGATAAGATACCATGCTTTCCTTGGGCTCTATTACTGAAAGCTTTCCCTTCTCTGACTTCACAGACTGCAATGAGAGTATACATTCACAAAGACCAGTGAGGTGCTCTCAGGAGCTTTCTTCCTCTAATCTGATAAATAACATTTTGGTTCTGTCTATTTATAACAAACTTCTTGAACAAGTGCATATTTACTCACAAGCATTTGACATTCTAAACCAAAGTACATTGTATCTGTATATCATGAGTCTTTATTTTAAAAAACTTAAAGTTTTTTTTCTCACTTAACCATTTTTTTTCCTAACTCACATCTCGTTTTTACTATAACTAGTCTCAAAAAGTCTGGCAGAACTCCTAAACACTGTTTAGAAATTTGTTCACAAAATAGTCTAGTTTTTGGCTTGAAAGTTTTCTCATCCATAAAGAACAAGGGAACAGACCTAATCAAGCTAAATTCTTTATAAAAATAGACTTGCCCATACCTTCCAGTAATTTGTTTCTTGTTTCTAATACATGGACTAAAGCGCCTTTCCAGCTGTGTTTCAAATGGCTTTATGTTCATGGTCATTGAAATAATCTCTAAGAAGATTAAGTTTTATAGTTCTACTCTCTCTCAGAACCCTCAATAAAATAGTTCTCATTAGGCCAGTATCTATTCATTACCTAGTATTAAATACAGTGTTTTTCTTGCATTAATTGTTATAGGATCTTGGCAATTCCTACTAAAGATTTCTGTACTAGACTGTTTCTGTTGCTATAACAAAATGTCACACAAATGTCATTAATAAACAATAGATGCTATTTCTCATGGCTTCAATGTATACGATTAAGGTAAAAAACATTCTTGACATGTAGTAAAGGTTGCTCTCTCATTACTGTTTGGATGATTCCAAAGTGTACAAGGAACTAAATTTCTTTATAAAGACCATCTATAAGAACACTTTGTTTTTTGTAATATTTTAATAGTTATTGAGAATTTTATACAAGATATTTTGAATACATTCTCTTTTCTACCTCAACTCATGCTGAATTACCTATGTCTTCCTATTCACTGAACTTCATAGATTTTGCCTCTTTAAACAAAACAAAATCATTGAGTAGACCATTGTTCAGCTTCCATGTGTATGAGGGCTTTCCATTGATTTTGTTGATTTTGAAGACCAACCTTAGTACCTGCATGGGATTATTTCAATCTTCTTGTATCTGTGGAGGCCTATTATGTGACAAATTATGTGGTCAGCTTTGGAGAAGGTACCAAGAGGGGTTGAGAAGAAGGTATATTCTTTTATTTTAGGATGAAGTGTTCTAAAAATGTTTATTAAATCCATTTGGTTCATAACTTCTGTTAGTTTCAATGTGTCTCTGTTTAGTTTCTGTTTCCAGAATCTATTCATTACTGAGTATGGGGTGTTGAAGTCTCCCATAATTATTGTGTTAGGTACAATGTGTTCTTTGAGCTTTAGTAAAGTTTCTTTTATGAATGTGGGTGCCCTTGAATTTGGAGCATACAAATTCAGAATTGAGAGTTTGTCTTGGTAGATTTTTCCTTTGATGTGTATGAAGTGTCCTTCCTTACCTTTTAAAATAAATTTTGGTTGAAATTAGATTTTCTTTGATATTAGAATGGCTACCCATGCTTGTTGATTGGTACCATTTGCTTGGAAAAATTTTTCTAGCCTTTTACACTGAAGTCATGTTTGTCTTTGTCACTGAGATGCATTTCTTGTCTGGAGAAAAATGCTGAGTCCAGTTTATATATCCAGTTTATTTCTCTGTGTCTTTTTGATGGGGAATTGAGTCCGTTAATATTAAGAAATATTAAGGAAAAGTAATTGTTGCTTCCTGTTATTTTTGGTGTTAGAGGTAGAATTATATTTGTGTAGCTATCTTCTTTTGGGTTTTTTGAAAGGTTACTTTCTTGCTTTTTCTAGTTTCCCTCCTTGTGTGGGTGTTTTCTATCTATTATCTTTTGTAGGGCTGGATTTGTGGAAAGAAATTGTGTAAATTTGGTTTTGTTATGGAATATCTTGGAGTCTCTATCTTTGGTAATTGAGAGTTTTGCTGGGAATGGTAGTCTTGGCTGGCATTTGTGTTCTCGTAGGATCTGTATGAGATCTGCCCAGGATCTTCTAGCTTTCATAGTCTCTGGTGAGAAGTCTGGTGTAATTCTGATAAGGCTGCCCTTATATGTTACTTGACCTTTTTCCCAACTGCTTTGAATATTCTTTCTTTGTTTAGTGCACTTGTTTTTTTGTTTGTTTGTATGTTTGTTTTTTATTATCCTGTGACTGGAGAAATTTTTTTTTTCTGGTCCAGCCTATTTGGAGTTCTGTAGGATTCTTGTATGTTCATAGGCATATCTTTCTTGAGGTTAGGGAAGTTTTTTTTTTTCTATAATTTTGTTAACATTTATAGGCCTTTTAAGTTGGGGATCTTCACTCTCCTCTATACCTATTATCTTTAGGTTTCATCTTTTCAGGTCCTGAATTTCCAGGATGTTTTACATTAGGAGCATTTTGCTTTTTTTTTTTTTTTTTTTTTTTTTTTTTTTTTTTTTTTTTTTTTTTTTTTTTTTTTTTT
>LR751873.1:74245-127521 GCA_902729485.2 Mus minutoides
TCACTTTTCTTGGTTTTTTATCTCCACGGTTTTCTCCCTTTGTGATTTCTTTATTGTTTCTATTTCCATTTGTAGATCCTGGATGGTTTTGCTCAATTCCTTCCCCAGTCTGTATTTTTTTTTCTCCGTAATACTTTAATGGATTTTTGTGTTTTCTCTTTAAAGGCTTCTATGTGTTTATCTGTGTTTCCTGTATTTCTCTAAAGGAGTTAATTATATCCTTCTTAAAATCCTAGACAGAGCAATTAGACAACAAAATGTGGTCAAAGAGATACAAATTGTAAAGGAAGAAGTCAAAATATCACTATTGGCAAGTGACCCCAAAAATTCCACCAGAGAACTGCTAAACAACTTCAGCAAAGTGGCAGGATATAAACTTAACTCAAATAAATCAGTAATCTTCCTCTACTCAAGGGATAAAAAGGCTGAAAAAGAAATTAGGGAAATAGCACCCTTCATAATAGTCACATCTTGTGACTATAACAAAGATGTGAAAGGTCTGTATGAAAAGAAGTCAAGTCTCTGAAGAAATCAAAAAAGATCTCAGAAGATGGAAAGATTTCCCATACTCATGGATTGGCAGGATTAATATAGTAAAAATGGCTATCTTACTAAAAGCAATCTACAGATTCAATACAATCCCCATCAAAATTCCAACTCAATTCTTCATAGAATTAGAAAGAACAATATGCAAATTCATTTGGAATAACAAAAAACTCAGGATAGCAAAAAATATTCTCAACAATAAAAGAACTAGTAGAGGAAT
Source organism: Mus minutoides (assembly GCA_902729485.2). Lineage (NCBI taxonomy): Eukaryota > Metazoa > Chordata > Mammalia > Rodentia > Muridae > Mus > Mus minutoides. The sequence goes on from LR751873.1 coordinate 75,012, forward strand.
CACCATCCCTGACCTCAAGCTATAGTACAGACTAAGAGTGATGAGGGAAAAAAATAAAAACAAAAACAAAAAAACCAAACCTGAATGGTATTGGAACACAGACAGTCAAGAAGATCAATAGAATAGAACTAAAGACCCAGAAATGAACACACACACACCTATGGTCACTTCATCTTTGCAAAGGAGCTAAAACCATCCGATGGAAAAATGACAATATTTTCAACAAATGGTGCTAGTTCAACTGGAGGTAAACATGTAGGAGAATGCAAATTGATCCATTCTTTTCTCCTTGTACAAATCTCAAGTCCAAGTGTGCTACATCCACTCCAGTAGCAACCCACCTGACAGGCTGAAAAGTCTGGGCACGGTCCCAAGGCAAGAAGTTCACAGAAACTTAGTCTCCTGTAATCATAGCATCCTGTATAAAGAATGCTCCAACATTCTTGCTTTAGTTGGTAAACAGATCTGTGTGCTTTTCCCTAATACTGCTTCAGTATAATTGTTCCTAACGATTCATATTTTGACATATAGCTAAGTTAGATGCTAGGCAGTCCTTGATCCAACCTTGAGCATGAACAGCTGAGTTACTGCCCTACAGAGGAATTCACCACTATTTAAGAATAAGGAGGCTTTCGACCTGAGAAGGAACCAGACTGAGATACTTAGAACTATAGCTAGCTGAGTCACTCCCATATACAGGAATTTACAATGGTTTAGGAAATAGATTGAGCTGTGGTTTTAGAATATTGCATTATTCATGAGAAGGTTAGCTAGAGAAGAACTCCTTAATTAGAATCATGACTTGGGTGTGAATGCCTTTGCCCTGGGAGTGTTAAGACCTCACACCTGGCTGACCTTGGATAGAGCTGACTTTGACTCAATTGTTTTATTACCCAGTTCCTGCCAGTCTTTGTGTTCCTCTGCCTTGTGTAAGAGTCATTAAGCATCCAGTGATCTCATTGTACCTTGCCAATGTGTTATCTAATTTCCCCATTTTTCTTCTGTATAAAAATCTGATGCTCAGTTTGACAAATTACATTCAGATTCTACACATCCTCTTGTGTGGTCTCTGTTTGTCACCCACATTAGCCGAACCCTTGCCCACTTTGCTCCAGAGAACTCGACCCATGCAGAAAAGGGATCCAGATCATCTGTGACACAAGTGGATCAAGGATCTCCACATAAAACCAGATGCATTGAAACTTCTAGCAAAGAAATCTGGGAAGAACCTCAAACACATGGTCACAGGGTAAATATTTCCTGAACTGAACACAAAGGGCTTATCCTTTAAGATCAAGAATCAACAAATGGGCCCTTCCAGTCAGCGCCAGCACCAGGTCACCTTGGACAGAGAGTTGTTGTCTGAAACCCCCACAGTCCCTAGAGGACTCACCATGAGATCTTAGGATCACTGGTGAGTGGAACACAACTTCTGTTCTAATCCAATTGTGATGGGCCTGTTAAAGCAGGAACAAGGACACCAGAGCCCTTCCTGAAGAGAGGCTCAGGTTCTTTTTGATTCTGGTAAGTTCTTGTTTACCTTGGTTTCAAACAGACCAGACAGCTCCATGGTCCTCAAAGGAAACACCACTTTCAGGCACTGCAACATGCCCAGGATCTTAGGACAACAGGATCCCAGGACAACTGGGATCACACCAGTATTTCAGGGTCTCAGAGGAGCTTGACTGACAAGAACTCTGACATACCCAGAATCTCAGGTTCACAAGAGCCCACAATCAAAGGATCACAGAGAAAGCTGGACTCTGAGGAGTCCTGAATCAACTGGGCTTATAGGAAGGACAGGCTCCAGTCAGATATATTGAGGGCATCAAGCACTTGAGAGAATCAAATGGCAGGAGGCAAGCATAAGAACAGAAGCAGCAGAAACTAAGGTTACTTGGCATCATCAGAACCAAACTCTCCAACCATTACAAGTCCTGGATACACCATCAAACCAGAAAAGCAAGACATAGATCTAAAGTCACTTCTCATGGTGATGATGGAAGAATTTAAGAAGGAAATACAGGAAAACACAGGTAAACAGATAGAAGCCTTAAAGAAGAAACACAAAAAATCCCTTAGAGAGTTACAGGAAAACACTACCAAACAGGTGATGGAATTGAACAAAACCATCCAGATCTAAAAATGGAAGTAAAAACAGTAAAGAAAACCCAAAGGGAGATAATTCTAGTGATAGAAAACCTAGGAAAGAAATCAGGAATCATAGATGCAAGCATCAGCAATAGAATACAAGAGATGGAAGAGAGAATCTCAGGTGCAGAAGATTCCATAGGGAACATGGACACAACAATCAAAGAAAATGCAAAATGCAAAAGGATCCTAACTGAAACATGCAGGAAATCCAGTACACAATGAGAATACTAAATCTACGGATAATAGGAGTAGATGAGAATAAACATTTTCAACTTAAAGGGCCAGCAAATATTAGCCAGGCAGTGGTGGCACATGTTTTTAATCCCAGCACTACTGGTTAGTCAGAGGCAAGCAGATTTCTGAGTTCAAGGCCAGCCTGGTCTACAGAGTGAGTTCCAGGACAGCCAGGACTATACAGAGAAACCCTGCCTGGAAAATCAAAAACAAAAATAAAAACAAACAAAAGAGCCAGGAAATATCTTCAACAAAATTATAGGAGAAAAAATCCCATACCTAAAGAGAGAGATGCCCATGAACATACAGGAAGCCTACAGAACACCAAAGGACCAAAAGGAAAATCTTCCTGACACATAATAATAAGAAAAACAAATGCCCTAAATAAAGACAGAATATTAAAAGAAGTAAGGGAAAAATGTCAAGTAACATATAAAGCAGGCCTATTAGAATTACTACAGACTTCTCACCAGAGACTATGAAAGCCAAAAGATCCTGCTCAGAATGTTATACAGACACTAAGAGAACACAAATGCCAGCCCAGGCTACTATACCCAGCAAAACTCTCAATTACCATAGATGGAGAAACCAAAGTATTCCATGACAAAAAACAAATTCACACAATATCTTTCCATGAATCCAGGCCTTCAATAGATAATAACAGAAAAAAAAAAAACAATACAAGGACGGAAACTACAACCTAGAAAAATCAATAAAGTAATCCTTCAACAAACCTAAAAGAAGATAGCCACAAGAACAGAATCCCAACTCTAACATCAAAAATAACAGGAAGCAACAATTACTTTTACTTAAAATCTTTTAATATCAATGGATTCAACTCCCCAATAAAAAGACATACACTAATAGACTGGTTACACAAACAGGACCCAACATTTTGCTGCTTACAGGAAACCAATCTCAGGGAAAAAGACAGACACTACCTCAGAGTGAAAGGCTGGAAAACAAATTTCCAAGCAAATGGTCTGAAGAAACAAGCTGGAGTGCTATTCTAATATCAAATAAAATCAACTTCCAACCCAAAGTTATCAAAAAAGACAAGGAGGGGCACTTCATATACATCAAAGGTAAAATCTTCCAAGATGAACTCTCAATTCTGAATATCTATGCTCCTAATGCAAGGGCAGCCAGATTCATTAAAGAAACTTTAGTAAAGCTCAAAGCACACATTGCACCTCACACAATAATAGTAGGAGACTTCAACACTATTTTGATGATAAGGTAGTATATATAAGTGACCTTAAAACTCCACAAGAGAAATCCTAAACCTGATAAACAGCTTCCGTGAAGTAGCTGGATATAAAATTAACTCAAACAAATCAGTGTCCTTTCTCTACACAAAGGATAAACAGGTAGAGAAAGAAATTAGGGAAACAATACCCTTCACAATAGTCACAAATAATATAAAATACCTTGGTGTTACTCTAACTAAGGAAGTGAAAGATCTGTATGATAAGAACTTCAAGTCCCTGAAGAAAGAAATCAAAGATCTCAGAGGATGGAAGATCTCCCATGCTCATGGATTGGCAGGATCAATATAGTAAAAATGGCTATCTTGCTGAAAGCAATCTACAGATTCTATGCAATCCCCATCAGAATTCCAAATCAATTCTTTAATGAATTAGAATGGGCAATTTGCAAATTCATCTGGAATAACAAAAAATCTTGGATAGCAAAAACTCTTCTCAATTATAAAAGAACCTCTGGGGGAATCACCATGCCTGACCTAAGCTGTACTACATAACAATTGTGATAAAAACTGCATGGTATTGGTATAGCAACAGACAAGTACACCAATGGAATAGAATTGAAGACCCAGAAATGAACCCACACACCTATGGCCACTTGTTCTTTGACAAGGGAGCTAAAACCATCCAGTGGAAAAAAGACAGCATTTTCAATAAATGTTGCTGGTACAACTGGCAGTTATCATGTAGAATAATGCAAATTGACCCATTTTTATATCCTTGAACTAAGGTCAAGTCTACGTGGATCAAAGAACTACACATAAAACCAGAGACACTAAAACTTATAGAGGAGAAATTGGGGAAAAGCCTTGAAGATATGGGCTTAGGGGAAAAATTCCTGAATAGAACAGCAATGACTTGTGCTTTAAGATCTAGAATTGACAAATGGGGCCTTATAAAATTGAAAAGCTTCTGTAAGGCAAAAGACATTGTCAATAAGACAAAAAAAGGCCACTAATAGACCGGGAAAGGATTTTTACCAATCCTATATCAGATAGGAGACTAATATCCAATATATATAAAGAACTCAAGAAGGTGGTCTCAAAAAAAATCAGATAACCCCATTAAAAAAAAAAATGGGTCACACAGCTAAACAAAGAATTCTCAACTGAGGATTATTGAATGGCTGGGAAGCACCTGAAAAAATATTCAACATCCTTAATCATTAGGGAAATGCAAATCAAAACAACCCTGATATTCTACCTCACACCAGTCAGAATGGCTAAGATCAAAAATTCAAGTGACAGCATATGCTGGAGAGGATGTGGAGAAAGAGGAACACTCCTCCATTGCTGGTGAAATTGCAAGCTTGTACAACCACTCTGGAAGTCAGTCTGGTGGTTTCTCAAAAACTTTCACATAGTACTTCAGGAGGATGCAACAATACCTCTCCTGGGCATATATCCAGATGTTCCAACTGGTAATAAGAACACATGCTCCACTATGTTCATAGTAGCCTTATTTAGAATAGCCAGAAGCTGGAAAGAACCAAGATGTCCCCCAACAGAGGAATGGATACAGAAAATGTGGTACATTTACCCAATGGGATACTACTCAGCTGTTAAAAACAGTGAATTTATGAAATTCCTGGGCAAATGGATGGATCTGGAGGATATCATCCTGAGTGAGATAACCCAATCACAAAAGAACTCACATGATATGTACTCACTGATAAGTGGATATTAGCCCACAAACCTAGATTACCCAAGATACAATTTGCTAAACACATGAAAATCAAGAAGAATGAAGTCCAAAGTATGGATATTTTGCTCCTTCTTAGAATTGGGAACAAAACACCCATGGAAGGAGTTACAGAGACAAAGTTTGGAGCTGGGACAAAAGGATGACCATCCAGAAACTGCCCCACCCGGGGATCCATCCCATATTTAGCCACCATACCCACACATTATTACCAACGCCAGCAAGATTTTACTGAAAGGACCCTGATATAGCTGTCTCATGTGAGGCTATGCCAGTGCCTGGCAAACACAAAAGTGGATGCTCATAGTAAGCTATTGGATGGAACACAGGGCCCCCAATGGAGGAAATAGAGAAAGTACTCAAGGAGCTGAAGCGGTCTCCAACCCTATAGGTGGAACAGCAATATGAACTAACCAGTACCCCCAGAACTTCTTTCTCTTGCTGCATATGTAGTAGAAGATGGCCTAGTTGGCCATCATTGGGAAGAAAGGCCCCTTGGTATTGCAAACTTTATATGCCCCTGTACAGGGGAACAGAGGGCCAAGAAGTGGGAGTGAGTGGGTAGGGGAGCAGGGTGGGGGAGGGTATGGGGTCTTTCAGGATAGCATTTGAAATGTTAATGAAAAAATACATCAAAAATTGAAAAAAAAAAAGAATCAACACATGGAACCTCATAAAATTGCAAAGCTTCTATAAGGCAAAGGACATTGTCAGTAAGATAAAGTAGCAAATAAAAGATTGCGAAAAGTTCTTTACCAACACTTAATCCAATAGAGTGCTAATATCCAATATATACAAACTAAAGAAGATAGACTCCAGAGAATCAAATAATCCTACTAATAAATGGGGTACAGAGCTAAACAAAGAGTTTTAAACTAAGGAATAGCAAATGATAAGAAGCACCTAAAGAAATGTTCAGCATCCTTAGCCATCAGGGAAATGCGAATGAAAACACCCCTGAGATTCCACCTCACACCAGTCAGAATAACTAAGAACAAAGACTCAGGTGAAAGCAGATGCTGATGAGGATGTCGAGAAAGAGGTGCACTCCTCCACTGTTGCTGGGATTGCAAGCTGGTTTAACCACTCTGGAAATCAGTCTGGAAGTTTCTCAGAAAATTGGACATAGCTGAGGTCCCAGTTATACCACTCCTGGCATATAGCCCCAAATTTTCCAACATATAACAAGGACACTTTCTTCACTATGTTAATAGCAGCCTTTTTTTACTATACCCATAAGCTGCTAAGAACCCAGATGTCTCTCAATAGAGGAATGGATACAGAAAATGTGGTTGTGTATACAATGGAGTACTACTTAGTTAAAAAAAAACAACAAAACAAAACAAAACAAAACAAAACAACAACAACAACAACAACAAAACAATGAATTCACAAAATTCTTAGGCAAATGGATGGAACTAGAAAATGCCATCTTCAGTGAGGTAACCCAGTCATAAAAGAACACACATGGTATGCACTCACTGATAAGTGGATATTAGCCCAAAAGCTGTGCATAGCTACATGAATACCACATGAAGCTTAAGAAGAAGGAGGACCAAAGTATGGGTTCTCCTGTCCTTCTAGAAAAGGGACAGGACAATATACTCACAGGAGCAAATATGGAGACAAAGTGTGGAACAGAGACTGAAGAAAAGGCCATCCAGAGACTGGCCCTACTGGAGATCCATTTCATATACAGTCAAGTCATCAAACCCAGGCACTATTGTAGATATCAAGAAGTGTATGCTGACAGGAGCCTGGTATAGCTGTCTCCTGAGAGGCTTTACCAGATCCTGACAAATACAGAGATGGATGCTTTCTGCCATCCATGAGCTAAGCATGGCATACCCAAAGGAAGAGTTAGAGAAATGACTGATGGAGCTGAAGGGGCTTGCAACCCCATAAGAAGGACACAAATATCAACCAAGCAAAGCCACCAATCAAGGAGTAGATACAGAGACACCCATGGTTCCAGCAGTATATGTAGCAGAGGATTGCCATGTCAGGATCATTGGGAGGAAATGCTCTTGGTCCTGTGAGCCTAGACTGATGCCCCAGTGTAGAAAATTTCGAGGGCAGTGAGGCAAGAGTATATGGGTGGATAGGGGAACACTCTCATAGAAGCAGAGGTTCTGTCAGTACCTGACAAATACAGAAGTGGATGCTCACACCCATCCATTGGCCTGAGCACCAGGTCCCCAATGAAGAAGCTAGAGAAAGGTCTCAAGGAGTTGAAGGGTTTGCAGCCCCATAGGAGGAACAACAATATGAACTAACCAGTATGCCCAGAGCACCCAGGGACTAAACCACCAACCAAAGAGTACACATTGTGGGACTCATGGCTCCAGCTGCATATGTAGCAGAGGATGGCCTAGTTGGTCATTAATGAGAGGAGAGGCCCTTAGTCCTTTGAAGGCTCTATGCCTCAGTGTAGAGGAGTGACAGGGCCAGGAAGCAAGAGTTGGTGGTTTGGTGAGCAGGGGAAGAGGAGAGCTGGTAGAGTGTTTTGGGAGGGTAAACCAGGAAAGGAGATAACATTTGAAATGTAAATAAAGAAAATATCTAACAACAACAACAACAACAACAACAACAACAATCAAAAAACAAACACAAACACAAAAACAAACAATAAACACACACACACACAAACAACAACCAAAAAACAAACACAAACACAAAAACAAACAATAACACACACACACACACACACACAAAAATAAACAAAGGAGGGGGAAAAAGCAGAGGGAGGGGTTTGGGGGGAACTGGGAAAAGGGATAACATTTCAAATGTAAATAAAAAAATATGTAACAAACACAACATCAAAAACCAAACAAACTCCAGGAAAAAAATTACTCTCCATATTCATACATATACACACAGACACACACACAGACACACACACAGACACACACACAGACACACACAGACACACACACACAGAGAATGAGACAGAGACAGATAGAGACAGATACTTAGAGACAGTTATTCAAATTTGTTTTGTCCAACTATTCTGGAGTATGGGAGCTGCTTAGAGTTTGTTTATAAACCAGTGTCACTTCATTAGAGGTTATAGTTACTAATTTTCCCACTATTATACAACTATAAATTCAAATACTTCTGTGCTGGAATGTGTCTGGCTTGAGTTTATGCTGGTTTTGGCCTTATATTTCATTATTATTAGTAGTACTACTATTATTATTAATACCAGCTTGAGATTTGTCTTGCAACATATTGACTTGGCAAAACATTGTTTGTTTGATTTTTTTTTTTAAATCATAGCACAGAGCATGAACTAGATGTTTGATTTGTTCATTCATTTTGCCATTGTAGATTGGGTTCCCCAGAGAGGATGACCTCAATCTAGCTTTGTGGTAAGGGTAAGGTTAGCCTTGATCTCTGATTCCCCTACTTTCTATTTTCAGTGTTAGGATTACGGGCATGTACCACCACGCCTGAAAAACAATTGTAATAAGAAAATATATTATAGAATGTAACTTAATTTTTTTCAGTGTCACATGAGTTTGAGCACACGTAACAAAATAAATGTCAAATCCAATTATAATATTAGAATTTCATTTTAAATTCCCTGTGTATCTATAGCACATTTGTTTTGTCAAGTAGATAGAATTTCAATTTTGGGACTAGACATAGGATGCTAATCAGTCAAAAGCTAATCAAATCAGAATCTAAAGGAACAGTTTTTCCACTTCATTATCGTGAATTATAAACAAGACAGCAAGATGCAACTTCAATTCAGTTCTCACATACTTAGACATTTTTTAAACAACATAGCCATAGGGAGTCTAATTTTCTCCTTTTTTGTGTGGCTATTTTCTGTATTCAAACTCAACTGTGGTTGATAATAGGATAATAATGCCTACATTTATTGCAATGTTACTGTGATCAGTTAACATTCATACACATGCACACACACACACACACACACACACACACACACACACACATATATTGCATTTCTATTAAGTTTTAATTTCAATTTAGGGAATTTGAAATTTGCACATAATAATATCACCATCCCTAAGTAGCTCAGTTTTTCACTCTGTGTGGAACAATGGACATAGTTTCTGGGTTCAGAGTAGCTCTGGTCTCCTGGAAAAGATGCTCACAATCTCAAGCTATTTACATTTACTCATGGCACTCCTCTGAGTGTGTGGGGGCTCCCCTGGGTATCCTCCCACCCTGGCACTTCAAGTGTTGGTGAGTCTAGCGGCATCCTCTCTAACTGAGGCAGCCCAGATAGAACATATTCCACATAAAGGCTTTCAGAATTGCCCCTGACCCAATTGTTTGAGACCCACATGGAGACCAAGCTACACATGAGCTATATATGTGTGGTGAGTCCTATGTCCATCCCACATATGTTCTTTAGTTGTTGATTGAGTTTCTGAGAACCCCAAGGGTTCCGGTTAGTTGACTCTGTTGATCTTTCTGTAGATCCCTAGAGAGACTGTAGTAGGGGATATGAGGGAAAAATGAGTGGGGTGTAAAGTGACTAAATAAAAATAAATAAATATAATAATAATAATAATAATAATAATAATAATAATAATAGTAATAATAATAGTAAGAGCAGGCTCCAAGCCTCATCCACACTTTGGCTATCGTGTCTGGCTCTACCTGAGTCAGCTGGTGGTGAAGTCCCACTTTTACAATGAGAAGACACCTAATAATTCTAAACAAGCTTTTTCCTTAGTAATGACTTCATAATACTCACTTAGCTTCTCTGAAACCTGTAAATATTTTACAAAAGTATGTGCAGTTGTTAAATTTTAGACTCTTCGCTTCAGTGGCCTGAACATACTTATGACTTCATTCATTATTTCTAAACATTTTTTGGAATGGTGTACATTATTTATCTAAGGCTGAATAATTTGTATAAATGGCATTATTATATTTCTAATAATAAAATATGAAAATATAGATTTAAGTATTATGTTAACATTATAAAATTCCTTGGAAATATCATAACTTACTAATATGTACTTTTCTTTTGATCTACTAAAACTTTGGAGTACCCAAATCTCTCTAATTGTTTATCTTAGTCAATGGATCTTACCTACTTAGGTGCTAGTGTACAGGGTTCATTCAGGAGAAGGACACAGTCAAAGGACATTTGTTTACATAGAGCACACTTACCTGGCCCATATTCTTATGAATTCTAATCATACTACAGCCTATAGAATGGGAACATGGGGCTGGATCCAGGAAGAGTTAATGCTGTACACAAAATGTGAATCATGCTAGGATGGGCACCATCAGGTTTAAAAAAAAAAAAAAAAGTGGTGGAATGGTTTATATAAATACGCTATGTACCAACAAAGTGGCCTCATGATGGGTCTTTCAAGTTATCACACACTTCGAATTGTATAGATGAAATCCACTCCTGCTACAGAGGGCAATCTATTCTACTATGGAGGGCAATCTGTTTTATTTATAGTTCATCAACTTTGATGATAAACTTTTAAAAAGATATCACTACATCAATATCAGGAATAATATGTATTTGTAGATCCAGGTTCTGTGGCCCAGTCAAGTTAACACATAAAATAGGCTCTCCAAGTCTACTTCCTCTCCATTTTTCACTATTGTACACAGAAATATAGATAATGAAAATTTTATGTCAATCTTCTTACAATAGGAACCATACAACCATTCCTCCAGAACTGGATATCTGAGTAAAACTTACTCTGTGACATATTAATTAAATATTTATTATGTAAAGTTAAAGGTATTTAAAAGTTGATAATCAGTTGATCTATCTAATGACATATAACAAATGATAAAGCAATTCCATAAAGCAAGATATTGTGCATACAAAAATACATAGCAATTTACATATGCCCCCAAAACTAGAGTGCTCCTTAATGCTCTTGATGCTTTCTTCCACCATTTATTACAGATTCTTCTTGTTTATACCAAAGACCTCATCTCATAAAGGTTCATTTCTGGAGAGGATAAATTTAACTTTTGTTCCCAGAATTTAGACTAGATTTAGGTCTTCCTTGGCCAGATTATTGTGGTTTTCTATAGACTGTAATCATGGGACATCATAATGCAGTCTCACTAGTAATTTCCTAGCAGGAAATACTGTGTTACAGACAATATTTCTTACATATCCTGTGGGGTAATACATAACTTCTGGGATATCTTTAACAATCACTGCAGCAGGTACAGTAATGCCTATTTTGAGTACAAATTCAAGAGAAGTGAACAGTTTCAATTTTTGACAGATATTATTATCTTCTATCTCAGTAGAATCACTGTTTCAGATGATAGCATCATTCTTCCTTTTAGACCTAACCCCTCTAGACAAGAAATATAAAAATATGGAGCTGGTGGCAAAAAAAAAAAAAAAAAAAAAAAAAAAAATTCTAGTGCCTCCCTAAAGCTAGAGATGCTTACTGCTGCTTCTCCAAATCTCCAGACCTGTGTATGTTGGATACAAGAGCCCCACCATAACCGATGCAATCAATACTGATTCAGACATATCCCCCAGAGGTGCAAAGAAGTGCTGCCTGTTTGGAATTGCACCTGACCTTTCATAAAAAGCCATCACACTAAATCAAACGTTAATATCATCCCAAAATTCCCTTAGGTAATTTCAGAATTCCACATATCCCTTTGTCAGAGGTAACCAGCCAAGATGATACAAATTAACTATTACATGGGATATAATTCTCTGCAACCTCAAACTAAATTAAGAATGATTTTATATCAGGTAAATGATTTCAATGTAAAGAAGAGATGAGTGGTAGTTTCATCATATAAGATAATGGAGTTAATATGTTCAATGTTGTTACCATATTTTTTTAGAAATACATAGTGGTAGGTTGAATCATTAAATCTTGAAACAGTGTGCCTTAGTCCACCAAATTAAAAACATATAAATTGCTTTATCCTCTATACTAGCATCTTTGTAATCAAACTCTGAATTTACTTTGCAGTGTGTTATCTAACTTGCCTTTTGACCTTGGAATAAAACTATACAGATATATAGTAAACTTCCCATAGGCAAAATTTCATCCCACACAGTGTCACTTTAATAGTTTATTAATTAATTTTCAAGCAAAATGCTGGCATTTACAAGTTTTATCACAACTAGGTGCTACCACTAATGACTGCTCTAGCTTGATACCCTATGCTATGAGAGGGAACCCACTCCTGACATTCCTGGTATTACCAGGAACCAGAGAGTAGTTAGCCCAGCGACCTAGGATAGAACCAAACATGATTAAAATGATAATGATTATGACAATAATAATAATTTTTAAAAGTCAATAAAATAATTCCTTCTGATATCTGCTATACTGCTGTACTCCTATACACGAGCCTAGCATAGTCATCACCAGGGAAGTTTCATCTCCCAACTGGAAACAGACACAGTGAATCATAGCCAAACATTATTCAGAGCTCAGGAATCCTGTTGAACAGTAGGAGGAGAAAGAGGGAACAAGGACAACACAAGAAACCCACAGAATTAACTAACCTGATCTCATAGGAACAAACAGAGACCGAACCGACAATCAGAAAGCCTGCAGGGTCTGACCTAGACCCTTTGCATATAAGTTATGGATGTATTTCTTCCTGTGATATTCCTAGAAGAGGAAGTGAGATCTGTCTATGATTCTTTAGCTGGCTTTTGGAAACTTTTCACTTCCAATAGATCGACTTTTCCAGCTTTCATATGAGAGGTGGTGCCTTGTCTTATCACAACTTGATATGTCATTTTTGAATGATATCTCTAGGAGCACTGTCCTTTCTGAAGGGAAAAGAGAGCGGATGGGGCATTGGGTGGAAGGGAGGGACTGGAAGGAGAGAGGGAGGAGAGAGGGAGGAGAAATTGAGACCTGGATATGAGAAAATATATATGAAAACACTATTTTCAAGGAAAAATAACAAAAATAAAATGACACATGCAGGGAGAGAGAGAGAGAGAGAGAGAGAGAGAGAGAGAGAGAGAGAGAGAGAATATGAGTGATATGCCTGCCTTCCAAGGGCAAAATGCCATGATACAATGACCATCAAACCCTTTATCCACACTAAGGACAAAGCTCTAATAACAGGAATTCTTGGGACAAAATTCAATTCACATATTACATCAGAGATCACATATGACCTTACAATATTTGGTCCTATGTGTAAATTTTTTCTGTTATATCTCTTTAATCTAAAATTCCTCAACTTATTAAATGTGCTTAAATTCACTAAAAGAACAATCTACTAATTCTCCTACTACAGCTCTGAACCGCCCGTAAGCTCCTATAAACTCTACTTAATTAAAATATAATTGCTGCAGATGAACCTCAATAGGGTCCTCAATCTTCAGAAAAATGAGGTTCCAGTGATTACAGTCAAGCAAGGAATTGGCGTGGATGACAAACAAATATGGACACAAGGGAATGTGCTGGATCTGAATGTAATTTGTCAAATTGAGCACCAGACTTTTAGTACAGAAGAAAATAGGGAAGTTAGGTGACACATTTGCAAGGTACAATGAGATCACTGGATGCTTAATGACTCTAACACAAAACAGAGGAATGCCAACATAAAGACTTTCAGGAACTGGGCAATAAAACAACTGAGACAAAGTCAGCTCTATCTAAGGTCAGCTCTATTCTTAGAAGCCAGGTGTGAGGTCTTTACACTCCAGGGCAAGGGCTTTCATGCCCAAGCCATAGTTGTTTTTTTTGTTTTGTTTTTTTTTTTTCCACTCTAGCTAACCTTCTCATGAATATGCAATACTCTAAAACCACAGCCCGATCTACTTCCTAAACCATTGTAAATTTCTGTATATGGGAGCAACTTGGCTTTTAATCTAAGTGATAGTGTGGGGGGACTTTCTACTAATAAGTAATGTAGTCTGCCATACATAACTATAATAAGAATTCTAAACTTAATTTGCTAAGCTCGCCCTGAGATATCTAACTCTATGTAGTAGATTGCAATGCTGATTTCTTTCACTATCTCTTTTACAATACTAGAGGCGATTCTGAATGTCATTGAATAGGCAAAATCCTTACTGAATTCCAAGTCCAGTGTCAGCTCAAGGACTACCTAGGGAATTGGTGAAGGCCAGGAAGCAAAGTTCGATTTTGATTAGGTATTTGGCAAGTCATTGCTTGGAGACACCTATAATAAAACAATACTGAAAGAAAGCACACAGTTTGGAGCATTTGTTATATGGGATGCCACGGTTCCAGGAGACTAAATTTCCATGAACTTTTTGCCTTGAGACTGTGTCCAGGTTTTCTAGGCCTGTCATGAGGATTACTACTAGAGTGGATGTAGCATATAATCCTCATTATTGTTGTTTTAAATTGTATTTATTTTTTTTATGTGTGTGATTGATTTGATTTCATGCAGGTGTATACACTATGAGTGTGTGGTACCTGAAGAGATCAGAAAAGAGTTGGATCCCCAAAACATGGAGTTAATTGTGGCTGTAAGCTAGGAAATTGAACTCAGGTTCTCTATAACAGTGCACTTCACGTAACCATTGATCCATTTATCCATCCTGTAATCAATATTCTTATCCACCTGCAAAACTTGTGACTTGCCATAATGGTTAGCTAGAGCCACTTAAAAAGAATGACTATTGGTAAAATTCTGCCAATTCTGCCAATGAATATTTGGGGAGTAACCAGCCTCATTCTGGTTGGGTTTATGACTTTCTCCACAAGAAAGAATCAGACTCTAGTACTTGTAACTGGAATGAAACTCCTGGTTGGTTAACTCAGTTGGACTAGAGGATAACCTACTTCTCTTATTAGTCTTACTGGACATAAGACTAAATTGCCCCTAAACACTCTTTATGTCTACAAGTTGGTGAATCTGTATTCATCAAAGTATCTTCTCTTACAGCATATGGAAAATCACAACTAGTCAACACCTAGAGAAGAGACTGGAGAGTTCTCTGCAAATAAAACAACTAGAGCAAAGAAGTTTTACATATAACAGAATTTTAGTTCAAGAAGATAGGAAAAATATTAAAGAAAAATAGAACTAAAATACAACCAAGACGAATGGAAATGTACATTTTAAAAATGAATGATGCATTAAAAAAATCCTGCAGAAAATTAATGACTGCTAAAAGAACACAAATTTGTCTTTCCAGGATGGAAAGGGTTTGCTGTGCAGGGTCATTACCTCTGAAACCACATCCACACAAACAATGATACAGTCATAAATTTCTGTTACTATATAGGTGCATATATATATATATATATATATATATATATATATATATATATATATATATATATATGTATATCTCACAACAATAATCAAAGAAGAGGAGGCTATCCACTTGAGAATTCAGGGCCATGGGAGTTGGCTTTGGCACATGTTACCACGAAGGGCCATGCAGACTTCCATGGTCTGTCCTGCAGCCTGAAGAGATATTGATGTATGTAACCTGTGTGGCTTCTGCTGTGTCTGCTGAAGTCTCTGGTCCTGGTAGCCTTTCTGGCTTTGTCTGGGTCCAGGGTCCTACTGTACAGGGTACATGTTCATGGTATGTCTGTGCTGTGGCCAGAAAGCATCTGGAGGTCCATGATTTGTATTCCTGCTGCCTGAGGAAGAGCTGAATGGCTACTTCTGTTGTTATTCTGGTGACTGTAGATGCACAGTTGGGAGAAATGAACATGGATGGCTTTGGTGATGACCCCCTTTCCCAAAAATGATGACCTGCATGGGAAGCCACTGAAGGGAACTCCTAAAATGTGTAACAGAGATACTGAAGAGAATCTCTTTACAACTGATGGCTTCTGACAGACAAATGAGAGGTTAAGGACTCATTGTATTTAAATGGCAGACCATAAGAGCTTGACCATGCTTCAGTGAATATATAGCTAACACAAAGTGGATCCTTTGTCTTTCTTTATTTTCTTATTTTAATTTTGCTTCTCCTTTCTTGGGGCGGGGGCAGATCACATGAGAAGTGGACATGGAAGGACTGGGAAGGATTTGTAACTAGGGTACATGGTATGAAACTCCTAAAGAATCAATGAAAATTTCATTTTGAAAAATATGAGAAAGAATGAAAGAAAGAAAGAAAGAAAGAAAGAAAGAAAGAAAGAAAGAGAAAGAAAGAGTTGCCAACAGTTTCTAGTATGAATAAATCAAAGGTAGCAAAATATGTGAAAAAACTCATAATGTTAAAGAAATCATGTAGTGAATCTGGGATAACTAGAAAATATAAATGCCAGGTTTATGTGAGGAAGCAAGAATACCTAAAATATATGACTGCAAGATATCACATACTAAACTGTTGGAGAAATAAAGCTAAAACAAAATGTTTCAATTTTATAAACCCTTACACAAGGTTGTTTTCTGTTTTGTTTGTCTGTTTTGTAATACACATAAATAAAAATTGCAGTTCAAAGCATGAATTCCATGAAGGTGTGGGATTTAATCCCACACCTCTCTGTAGTTAAGGAGATACAAATCAATCGCATAAAACAGCATTGTAACAGTCATGGAATAAAAAGGACTTGACAGAATCATTTGTCATAATTTAAAATTTAATGAGTTCTCCCACTACCTGGTAACTGGTGACCATCTGTGCTAGTTAACTGACTTTACTCAAAAGAAAACAATTGCTTGATTGTAGCTTTCTGGCAGACAGGTGATGTGTAGTTTGAAACAATGCATTCATTAATGTTGGCCTCCCTCATCCCCATAGAAATCAGAGGAAGGAAACAACTTCCCCTTAAGCTATTACTTCAGAGATATATTTCCTGACTTACTGATAAATATAACCAAGTTCTTCCTGCTTTTCAAAAATATTTGAAGACAAAAACAAAACCCTGGAGCCATGCACAGTAATAGGACTGTTGCTTAGCATTGCAGTGTGTGTAGAATTGCATAGCTTCTAATGTAATTGGAGATGATAAGGTAATATTTCCTTTCTTTTCCATAGAGTTAACTAAGACCACCTACATTTTTGCAGCATTTTCCATTAACAAATAAAACAAAATATAAAAGAAATAAATGATAATTAAACTCATACACACATAATAAAATAAATTTAGATAAAGATGATGAAAGAGCAGAGAAAAATCTCTCAGCTTTACATATCAGTCTCCTTGTAAAGCAAACAAAACTGGCTATAGTAGGAAAATAAAGAACTGTTAATGCAACATATAGTGATATTAATGGAAATTTAGAAATTTATAATGGAGGCTGAATTGATGTTTTCCAACTTATTTTTCCCTGTGTGGAAGTTGTGAATGCAAGAGAATTCTCTGTGGTACTGGGATTGAGACCAGGTAGTAAAGTACATTAAGGAGTGACTCACTCCTCTTACAGTGTTTCTTCTGAGTTGTTTAGGTTCTGCACTCGATGGGTTTTAAACCAACTACCCAAGACTTAGATGTTCAAAATGACTTTGTGCCTTGGATAAATCTCTCCATCATTGATATTTTCTTTTCAGTAAGGATGCTGCTAAACTGTTGTTTTACAACATTTTTAATAACACTGAGAAATTTGTTTCTGCTCTAGTGAAAAAGCAAATTTCCTGTCCAGCTTCGGTTACCTAATAGAGAGAATACAAACGTTTAACTCACAGCTTTTATAGAAAAAAAATATGGCCAATTGTGAGAATAAATTTATTATTGTAGTTTTGATTCAGACCTGAGAAAATACAACCAATGGTTCAATAGGTGTTAGGAAGGAAGAAATTTTATCTACCTTTGTCCTCTAGGGTTGCCATAACAAAATAAACGAATACTATACCACAGAATTTTTGATCTTATACCTCATTTTTGTAAATTGGGTTGTTTGTTTTTTGGTGATTAACTTCTTTAGTTCTTTATGCATTATGGATATTAGTCCTCTGTTGGATGTCTTGTAAATGAAGGGTTTTTTTGTTCCCAATCTGTAGATTGCCTATTTGTTTTATTTACTATGTCTTTTGCCTTACAGAAGCTTTCCAGTTTCATGAGGTCCCATTTATCAATACTTGACCTTAGAGCATGAGCCATTGGAGTTCTGTTTAGGAAATTTGCCCTGTACCAATGAGTTCAAGGCTCTTTCCCCCTTTTTCTTTTATTAGATTCAGTGTATCTCATTTTATGTTGAGGTCCTTGATCCACTTGGACTTGAGATTTGTGCAAGGTGACAAATATGGGTCTATTTTCATTTTTTTTCTAAATACAGACTGCCAGTTAGACCAGCACCATTTATTGAAGATGCTTTATTTTTTTCATTGTATATTTTAGCTTCTTTGTTAAAGATCAAGTGTCTGTAAGCTTGTGGTTGGATATGCCTCAGTCCAGCTTGGGAGAAAGAAGACAGCAATCACAAGTGGGGAGGAAGGGAGGTACCTGGGAGGGAAAGTGGAAGGTTGGGGGCAGTGGGAGGGAGAGGGGAGCCTGATCTGGTATTGGGTGAGGGAAAAGGACTGAAGCTCTGAAGGCTAGCAGAAAGAATGGAAACAGGCAACATCGAGCAATAGGAGGTTGGGGGTACCCTCCAGAATTCACCAGAGACCTTGGGGGTAAGAGACTCTCAGGACTCAAAGGGAGGGACCTTAGATGAAATGCCAGACAGTAGGGAAAGTGAACCTACAGCAGGAAGACAGGACATTAAATGAGGGAAGGGAGTCATCCTACAGCCACAACTCTGAACCATAATTATTCCTGTCTGAAAGAATTACAGGGATGGAAATGGAAAGGAGCCTGAGGAAAAGAAGGTCCAGCAACAGGCCCAAAGAGGGATCTAGCTCAAGGGGAGATTCCAAGGCCTGACACTATTACTGAAGCTATAGAGCACTCACAAAAAGGTACCTAGCATAATTGCACTCTGAAAGACCCAACAAGCAGATGAGTCAGATGCAGATATTTGCACCCAACCAAAGGACAAAAACATCTGACCCTTGTTGTTGAATTAGGGAAAGCTGAGAAAGGCTGAGAAGAGGGGTGATCCTGTAGGAGGACCAGCAATCTAAATTAATCTGGACCCCCCCCCCCGAGATCTCTCAGGTACTGGGCCACCAAGAAGGCAGTGTACACCATACACCAGGTGCTATGGGGCTCCCAACACACATTACAGTAGAGGACTGCCAGGTCTGTGCTCAGGGATGATGCACCTGACCCTCAGGAGACTGGAGGCCACAGGGAGTTTAGGGTTGGCGATGGGGACATCCATGTGGAGACAGGGGTGTGGGGAGGAGGTATGGAATGTAGAACAGTCAGGTGGTTGTTAGGGTTGGAAACAAAATATGGAATGTAAAAAAAAATTAAAAATAAAAATGCAAAAAATAATAAAAACTATATAAACTTGTTTAAATGTTAACTTATCAAAATTCTCTCTCTCTCTCTCTCTCTCTCTCTATATATATATATATATATATATATATATATATATATATATTTATAAAATTAACAGCATATATATTATTTTACCAAAACAAATTTTGAAATTATTTCTGAAGGTCTTGATAAGTGAATAGCACAGAGAAAATGTAATGTTTCAAAGAAATTTCAGAGTTTTATAAATTAAAGGACTGCATTAGGAATTTTATTTATTCAATTTATTGAAATTATTGAATTATATTTTATACAAAGATTAAATGTACAGAGAAAAATGGACTATGATTTTTAATATCTTATAAAATAAGCTGAACGTAGTTGAGTTAACATCTAATTAAAATACCTTCATATGTTATGTTCTAAATCTCTAAGTGAACAAATGGATTAATAAAAATGATTAAGTTGTTTGATTATCCTTAGAGAAAAAAATAGTGTCTGGCTATTTATTCAATATTAAATAATAGTTAGTCTCAGAGTATAGAAATGAACATAAATGGGAATCACAAAAATCAAAGGAAATAGCAGAAAATAGAATTATATCCTGGGAAGTGTCTGATAATTTCCATGCATATATTTGCAATATTTTCTAATTAAATTATCATGCAAGGGAATTGTTCATTATACTATCATAAACAAGCTGAAATTGTTGCTCTTTTCATAGTTCATAGTATATTTAACAAATTATTCCCTATAAATATATTTTAAGTAATGTCCAGATATATCACTTAAAGTATTCAGTTTCTTGTTACATAATGACATTTGGCACTAAACATGTAAAACTAAAATGTGAACAATACTTAATGTAGCCTATTCTATGACCACATTTTAATATTCACTAAACCTGCAGTCCTGACTCAGAAAACGTTTTAAATGCATAAAATCTGCCCCATCATCGTGTCGTGGCATTCTTATTATTTGAAACTGTAACACAAGGGGAATCCAGTCTCACATGACAAACTTCCATTTTCTGATAAAGGCACTGTGGTGCGCATTTGTCAAATCTGCGGGACCGGTCGTGACAATGTCCTGATGTTTGTTGGACACAGAAGCCTGCGAATCTGTTTACTAAAGCCATGCAGCCTGCCTCGCTCACAGGTGCACCTGCCCTCCACATTTACCTGCATATACGCACCTGCTCTGGAAGAAACAAGATTTTTCCTTGGGCAATTTGGGGAACATATGCCATTCATTTTGCCAACTTCTCAATTTCTTTGCCAAACCCCATGTGTGAGAGTCTGCAGGAAACAAGTTTGCTCATATAAAGAAAATTCAAGTGTCCAAACAATAAGGAACTTAGTATAAATCAGCCAGAAAATATATAAAACATTCTCATATTTTTCTTTTAAGTTAGTGTTGGAGACAAAAACTTGTCACTGAGACCAAAATCCAACTGTAGTATAGACAACAGCACCCTCCTCTACCTCTAGAAACAGCCAGCATGAGAAATTTCCCAGTCAGTTTTACAAAACACTGAACTCTTTTAACATTGGATTATTAAAGACTAATAAAAATATTATGTTGGTGATAATAGAAATTGCTGAAAGCGTTGCTAAAAAAAAAAATCACATCTTTATTTGTAAACTGTTGGGGTCCTGCCCGCGGTCCCCCACTAGACAGATTAGGTCCCCTGGAAAGCGGACTGGGACTTGTTAGGACTAGATGGGAGAGAAAATAAAACACTGAGTCAGTTGTCTGGTCAAAGCATATTCTGTTCTTTACTGAAAAATCTCCCTAAATTTCTTGAGGGAAAACCTGCCCCCAGTCAGTTCTGTGCAGGTGCCTGGAATGTGGCACAAAGTCCAAAGTACTGAGTAATGTCCCAGCTGGAAACCAGGGCAAGGCACAGGTAGCAGATTCCAGAGAAATGCAGAGGCATTTAGCAGGACAAAGGACAAAGGACAAAGGAAGCCAGTCTGGCTGCAGAGCTAAGCCTTAGGTGGCCTGCCTTCAGAGGCATCAGGTCTGAACTCCCAGCCTGGAGCGGCCATGGGGGAAGGGAGACCACAGTAAATAGCTATTCACATTGCCAACATCATTAGGGGACATTTATAGCAAAAGGACACACATGAGCATGCATATGCACAGATGTGTAGCCTCGTTACCTGCCTCATTTTAGTAGTAATGAGTGCCCATTCATCCCCTAAATTAGAGATTTGTTGACTATTCGATTTGTATTTGGTGAAGCAGTTTTGAGAATTGATATAAAAATATAAAACATGGTTCATTTTCAGCTAAGCAAAATAGTATTTACTTTTCTTCTAGCTGCCAAGAATGTCTTGACAATACTGTATTTATACATGTAATCACCGACCTATACTGGCATCAGCATGAATCCTTTCAATAGACAGCACAGGCTTGAAATATTGTTTGATGACTTTCCTTTGTCAGAATTTTAGGACTGCAAAGAGTAAGAGATGAAAATAGTGTTTCCAAGAAGAAACACTATGAATATATACATATATATATATATATATATATATATATATATATATATATATGAGACAATCCAATTAAGATTTGTATGTGGTAATTTCAAATTAAGGATTTAAAAAAATATACATGGAAAAGTAAGAATAATTTCTACTTGAAGATGCTGAGTTGGGGTTATTTTCAAAATGCAATATCAGGTGAATATAATTTTTAGGGAAGAGATCAGAGAAAAATGAAACAATTTCAAATACCCTGAATAATATATTTCTGGAAAGACAGGAGCGTTTTCATGAAAGAAATGTGGAAAGTGCAGCTAGATATTTCAAATTTCTTTAATATAAGAAGAAAAAATTCAGCATGTCATAAATAAATAACTATATTTTCTTCACATTAAAAAATATAAGATATCGAGAGCAAAGTAAGGAAACTTCACCCACCCCCACTTTCTTTTTGGATTCAAGAGATAGATCCACATGAATATGCATTGAAAATATTTTTTATGTTGAGAGATGAGTCTCACAATTTACTATTAGCTTAAATAGAAACCTCTGTATTTTAATTTTCAAAGCAATTGAAATTTTTGCATTAGAGCTGCATCTCTCATGAATTTGTAGGGAATTCTTTCTTTTATTACATTGTCTTTACTCTCACAGTTGAGTTTAAAGTTGACACACAGAAATGAAATTATTATATTTAGCAGTTGGAGACAGAAATATGAGTTAATATAGATTGTTCAGAGGACAAGATAAATATTCAAACTTGGTTATTTTATTCATCAACTATTTATTAACATTTTGGCTTAAAAGAGCAAGACATTTGTACATGTATAGGTGAAGAAAAATAAATTTATACATAATAGTCCAAATATAAAGCTTTGAAATGAGGCAAGCATAAAAAGAGTCAAAGAACAAAATCAATAAGAAAAAAAAAGAACATCACGCTCACATAGCTTGTGAACTTGACTCGTTTGTGGCTTTTCTTCTCCAGCAGATTCTGTAATATCTATGGTGAATGAGGAAGTTAGACTTTCTGCTTCCCACATGCCGCACAGAGCACATCTCTGGATAAAATTACCATGAAGATTGGGAATATTGCAAATCATCATCAATGAAAATTAAAAACAAGAGACATTAACTTTAAAACATTAACTTCAAAAGATCTAAGCAAAGTTGTTTTCCTATGCCTTCCTGTTCTAGCAATATGGGGGAGGTGAAGGCAGAAAGGTCAGGAGTTAAAGACATCCTTGGATATTGAGCAAGTCTGTGCTCCATGAGACCCAGTCTCAAAAAAATTCCCCATATTGCTCCACTCAAAATCAGCCAAACAAATTTTAAAAACTCCACACACACACACACACACACAGAGAGAGAGAGAGAGAGAGAGAGAGAGAGACAGAGACAGAGACAGAGAGACAGAGACTGAGAGAGGAGTTTCATAAGTAATTATCCTATAATGAGAGAGTAGATTTGTGTTAGTTGCTGTTTGCTTACATTAATATACTGAGCAATCACTCTGATTCATTAATAAATTTTCCAAACTGCAATTATTGTAATCTCTTATAAGATACAGATTGCTAACACCATTTCCCTGGTTAACAGTTTTCAGTACCTTCCCATTGATCTTAGCAGTCAATCTCTTTGATCTGGAGACTTTAGACATTATTAATGAGAACTCTCACTTCCCCAATTCCTCTGGTCAATCAGAGTTTATCACTTTCTCAAGGACATCTTTGACCTTCTCCAGACCATCTGATGTTTCCTCAACATGGGAATTCAGGGTCTCTCTATCTCTGTCTGTCTCTGTCTATCTCTGTCTCTGTGGGTCTCTATCACTGTCTCTCTCTCAATTCCGTTTTTGGAAATAGTAATCAATTAAAGGTATTTACTCAGTGACAATATTTTTCTCTGTGAATGATTGCCACCGAATGAATACCTTTAATTCATACTATGAATTAAATTAAATATTAAATTAAAAAATCAGTTAAGTTTTAGAGGATACAAAATATCTCTTCATATTTTATGATTGCAGTGTGAAATAATGATACATGTATAATGAACATATCCACATCAATGAACATTTTATCACAACTATGTATCATTTAAAAGGGTTGATGACTCAGACTCACCATTCCCAATGGTTTGAATTACATAGTAAGTTTTTGTGGACTTTAACAGTCCTTTAATATTGTGAAATACCAGAATTAATTTTACTGCTCTACTAATTTTTGGCCAACCATAACATAACCCTTTTCTCCCTTCTGTTCTAATAACTGTCCTGAATAAGTACTCGCAAAAGAATAACAGCAAAATTGTCACTTTGGTATTCTGAACTTCTGGGCTAATAGCCACTTATCAGTGAGTGCACACCATGTTTTTTTTTTGTTTTTTGTTTTTTTTTTTTGGGGGGGGGAGTGTATTACCTCATTTAGGATGATAATTTGCCTAAGAACTTCATGAATTCTTCATTTTTAATAACTGAGTAGTGGTAGTAAGTACTCCATTATGTAAATGTATAATATTTTCCATATCCATTCCTCTGTTGAGGGACATCTGGGTTCTTTCTAGCTTCTGACTATTATAAATAAGGCTGCTGTGAACGTAGTGGAGCATGTGTCCTTATTACATGTTGGAGCATCTTCTGGGTATATGTCCAGGACTGGTATTACTGGTTATGATCCACTGATAAGTGGATATTAGGCCAGAAGTTTGGAATACCCAAGATACAATTCACAGACAAAATGAAGCTCAAGAAGAAGGAAGACCACAGTGTGGATACTTTGGTCCTTCTTAGAAGGGAGATCAAAATACTCATGGGAGGAGATATAGAGACAAACTGTGTAGCAGAAACTGGAGAAAAGGCCATCCAGAGACTGCCCCAAATGAGGATCCATCCCATATACAGTTTCCAAACCCAGACATTATAGTGGATGCCAACAAGTGCTTGCTGACAGGAGCCTGATATAACAAATACAGAAGTGGAGGCTCACAGCAATCCATTGGACTGTGCACAGGGTCCCTAATGGAGGACCTAGAGAAATGACCCAAGGAGCTGAACGGGTTTGCAGCCCCACAGAAGGAACAGCAGTATGAGCCAACAAGTACCCCCAGAGCTTCCCAGGGAGCTGCAACCAAACCACTAAACAAAGAGTACATGTGATAGGACTCAAGGCTCAGCTGCATATGTAGCAGAGAATGGCCTTGTGGGACATCGATGGGAGGAGTGGCCCTTAGCCTTTTGAAGGCTCGATGCCCCAGTGTAGGGGTATGCCAGTACAGGGAAGCCAGAGTGGGTGGGTTAGAGAGCATGGAGAGGAAGCTGTGATGGGGGAGTGGTTCAGAGGGGAAATGAGGAAAGGGGAAAATTTTGAAATGTAAAGAAAGAAAATATCTAACCTAATGGAGGAGCTAGAGAAAGTACCCAAGGAGCTGAAGGGGTCTCCAACCCTATAGGTGGAACAACAATATGAACTAACCAGTACCCCCAGAGCTCATGTCTCTAGCTGCATATGTAGCAGAAGATGGCCTAGTAGGCCATCATTGGAAAAAGAGGCCCCTTGGTCTTGCGAACTTTTATGCCCCAGTACAGGGGAATGCCAAGGCCAAGAGTGGGAGTGGGTGGGTAGGGGAGTGGGGTGTGGGGTGGGGGAGAATATAGGGGACTTTTGAGATAGAATTTGAAATGTTAATGAAGAAAATATCTCATAAAAATTGGAAAAAATGAAAGAAAAAGAATAACAAAAATAACAGAAAACCCACATACTCATGGAAATAGAATTCAATGATAATTTGGTGAGGGAAGAAATAAAGACAGAAATGAAGACCTTTTGTAAATTAGTGAAAATGAAGGCACAGCATACCCACACTTATGGAACACAATGAAAGCAGTGCTAAGAGGAAAGCTCTTAGCTCTGAGTGCCTTCATAAAGAAATCAGAGAGATCCGACACAAGCATCTTGACAGCACATCTAAAAGCTCTAGAACAAAAAGAAGCAAACACACCCCAAAGGAGCAGATGGCAGAAAATAATCAAACTCAAGGCTGAAATCAACCAAGTAGAAAAAAAAAAAAAATAGGACAATACAAAGAGCCAACAAAAGTAGCTTCCCATTAGACTTTACACTTTCAATACTGAATATATTTAATGTACATGTGTAAAACTGAATAGTAAAATAAGATTCATGGCAGACTTAGAAGTAGGAAGCAATGAGCTCTATATCTTGTTTTATACTTGGTGCCCATTAACTGATTTCAGTCCTTCCTTGCTCCTTTCCATGTGGAGATTCTTGTTCTCTTTTTTTCATTTTATACTGGACCCACATGTAACTTTGTGTGCCCATGTATATGATTATACATTCATACATTTGTATATGCATATATATTATTCATATATCATTGACCATATATATATATATATATATATATATATATATATATATATATATACACACACACACACACACACAAAGACATTTATACATACATACATACATACATACATACATAGTTTTTCATATATTATTGGGTAATTTGCATGATAAGGGGTGTGCTTCTTTTTTGGAAAGTTGTACTTCACTTACTGTTATGCATTAGGCCCATGCATTTTTCTGCTAATGTTGAATTTCATTTTTCTTTAGATTTGAGAGAAGGGCTTCATGTAATACGATAGTGTCCACTTCCCTCCAAGGGCAGGATTTATCCTTTATCAAGTGAATAACATTTCATTTTATTGACAAAATAATTTAACTTTTTTTCATTACTCTCTTGATAGACAACTATTTAAATTATCCTAATTAAATCATTACATAAAGGACAGTTTTGTGAGGCATATGGTTCGTTTGTTATAATTTGTTTCAAAATTCCAGTAAGCAGGATAAACCCAAGGTATTGTTAACAACACTTGGAGAAAAAACAACAAAACATGATGTAGAGACAAGTTGTAACTTCCACTTATCAAGACAGAAGAATATTATTTCTAGTTTCTATAATAAAAGTGTTGCTGAATTTAAAAGAAAGTTATTAAATGTCCTGTTAGCATAACTTGGAAAAGTTATGAAAACATTATAACTAGAAAAAGGTAACTAAGCATTCTCTGAAAAATATGTGTTGCTAATCCACATCAAAAATGTTACAGATAATGGGAAAGAGATCTCTTTCCAATATCTACCATTTGCTTCATAACTGTAACAGCAGGTCACAGAGGAAAACAGCTGCAAATGGATCCTTTGTAGCCAGAGTGTTGGGTTCAGACACCTGTTTCTAATGCTATTGTAACAAACTAGCCTCAGCTTTCTTGCCTTCCAGAGTAACAAGTTATTATCTTACAACTCTGTACCTGGTAAGTCTAAAATTGGAAGTGCTGATTGAGTTCATTTCAGGGATTAAAGGTAGGGTTTTTCCAAAATTTTCAATTTATGTACTTATGTTGTTTGAAATACAATGTATATTTTACTGTGATAGTTATTAACCTTTTATGAGTTAAACAATTACCATGTGGTCATGTTTATATTTTGCATTGTAATGGATAAAAAAATAAAGCACGCCATTTAGCATGAACATATATTTTACATGAATATATTGTCATAATGGGTTACCCATTATGTGTTCTAAATGAACTTTTATTGTTTGAAAAATGCCTGAAATAATTTAAGTTAAAATATAAAATGGTTTCATTTACATATAGGCTTTAATTTGTAAGATTAACTTTTATGAATAAGTTTGATTTAAGTTATTCTTTAAAAATATATTTAGTTTCTAGTACCACTGTCATAAAACAAATATTTATATTTGTTCTGAGTGAAAATCTTTAGAAAAATATTTCATAAAACCTATCATTAATAATTAAAGTTCTTAATGTTCCCAGACAAACATACAAAAAGAAAAAAGAAAAACTATTTTGTTTTATGTTACTGTAAAATTCTTTCAGAAAAGTATGGCTGGAAGGGATCAGGGTAAAAGATTTGCTCTCCTATCCTACCATCTGGTGGACATTTTGTATATTACTTCTTCTGAAAAGTGAACCAAAATGTGAACACATTTCTATTCAAATACAGAAAAATGATGCCACGGAGTTTGCCTTTTATTTTTAGGGAATGTAAGTGTATAAAAGTTGTAAAAACTTCTTTAATTTTCAGGTACATCTAAGGTATAGTTTTGTACTTCTCCTGAAATTTGTTTTTGGATATTTAAAGTAATTTCTATCTTGCTTTTGTCCTGTGTTCTTTATCTTAGTCTACCTCTGTTTTCACACATGCCTTAAAAATTTGTTTTGATTTTAACCATTTACTCTCCTTTTTAGTGTACCATGCTATTTTAACAGGCGCAAAGATAAGCACAGAGAATATTCCCCGTAATCTATTGGTCACTAATACAATTTGAATCATAAACTTTAAAAATAAAAACACTCATGATACATATTGTGATTTCTTATTTTACACATATGTGAAGTACTATATGCAAATAAGTTAAATAAATCATCCAAATAATTAGCAATATGCAGAGTTCAGCTACTAGGCTTAGCACTTATTCAATAATCTTCCCTTATTTGTACACTGATTGTACAGTTCACTTTCATATCTCTATTAATATTTTGTATGCATCAGAAATAATTTTACCCCCTTGGGGTTTTTTTGTTTGTTTGTTTTGTTTATCTATCTCTTTTAGTAGTAGTGATTGTATAATTTTGCATATCACATTTTGATTATTTTCATCCTTTTCAACTCCTCTTCCCTAACAAGTTGCACTGCCTAACTATTACTGGGTATGTGACTTCCACTGGAGCAAGGCCAACTACAAAGGATAAAACGCTTATCCTCTCTTCCGAGCTTCAATTAATTGTTAATGGCTCCTGTGCTCCTGTGCTGAAGGCCAGACTTTTGTACATCTTGCCTTCCACACTGGTGTTTGATCTGGCTTGGCCTTGTTGAGTCTTTGTCATGCTTTTACACCACTGTGAGAGTTCTTATGTGAGCTGTCCTCCTGTGTTTAGAAGACACGGATCCTTGTAATCATCTACTATCTGTAGCTCTCAGTTCTTTCTACCTGTGTTGCCAGAATGATCCATCCATGAAACTTGAGAGAAAGCAGGTGTAGTCTAGATGCTGCACCTAGGACTGAACCTTTCATGTTGTCTAATTATCTACACTTGGATGAGTTTGAGTCTTTGCATTTGTCACCATCTACTACACATAGAACATTCTATAATGAGGGTAACAACTACAGGTATAATTACAAGTCATTAGCATATAATTTATTTAGCATAGTAATGATAGTAGGTTTTCACTCTACAAACTATGAGCCACTTAGCATTTTTCCTTGCCCTGGTATTGGTGTCAGGAATGAATTTCTTCTTGTGAAAGAGGCTTTTAATCTGATCAGAATGTGGTTGGATACACTCTGGAGTGGATGTAGCATTAGCTCTAGCTGAATTTCCCACTGATGACTACTGTCATCATTCTCGGACCCCCTCATATAGATTTGTAGGCTTTTCCAGTCTCCTGTCAAAAAGATTTCTGGAGACCAGAACCAAATGAGAATGCTTATAAAATGTAATAATCACTCCTTTATGTGGCCATTTTCCCTATTTGCTATTTTTGCATTGCTGTCATCAGAAACCTTACAGGAGATTCTTTTTTTTTTTTTTTTTTAATTGAGCAAAATTGAGATATTTATTTTGCATAGAAAGTTATTTTGGCCAAGGGTTCATTCTGAATGTAGAGTTCAGTTTGCTTTTTAACATTATTACATAAGCACCTATATGATTTCTTGTTTATTAGTACTCAGTGATTTTCATAACATTCTGTAATGTCTCTTCTGTAAGACAAGACTGGATATTCTGTTACTTTATCACTAAACTGGTGTTCAAATACAAGAAAAAAATTTATAGTTACCCTCTGACTTTCTATATATTATCATTAATCTTTTAATGACAGTGAATTTTTTTTTTAATTTTTTTTTCCTCTTTATTAGATATTTTCTTCATTTACATTTCCCATGTTATCCAGAAATTTTCCCTTACCCTCCCGCGTCCCCGCCCTGCCCCCCTACCCACCCCCTCCCACGTAATGGCCCTGGCATTCCCCTGTTCTGGGGCATATAGAGTCTGTATGACCAAAGGGCCTCTCCTCCCAATGATNTTCTGGATATATGCCAAGTAGAGGTATTGCTGGATCTTCCGTTAGTACTATGTTCAATTTTCTGAGGTACCGCCAGACTGATTTCCAGAGTGGTTGAACAAGCTTGCAGTCCCACCAGCAGTGGAGGAGTGTTCCCCTTTCTCCACATCCACGCCAGCATCTGCTGTCACCTGATTTTTTGATCCTAGCCATTCTTACTTCTTATGGGGGGGGGAATCGTTACATGAACTCATGGTTTAATTGGTATTTCAGTCTATTATAAAACTGAAGGCAGGTAATTTTTGCTCTCTCTGGTCAAAAGAAACAACATGAAGTGACAATAAAGAGGGAAAGCAAGTATAGAAGCATAGTGGATACGACATCCTTCTATTAAATGTATCCACCAGACAGTGTTTATTTCTTAAAGGCTCAATGACTTTCAGACTAGGATTACAAATCCTCAGCACATGACACATGTCAAATATTCTAGAATTCACCCACAATAAGACTAGGCCCTCTTCAGAAAACATACTTTGCTGAAGAGATCATTCATTTCTCTGGATGGGAAATCTGAATCAGGCAACAAAAATTAATCGTATCATAAATGAAGCAGAGACAAGATAGGCTGACATTATCATTCAGTGATAAAGACATTGCAATTCTAAAAATGTAGGCTCTAAATTTCCTCCAAATATGAAAGCCACCATGACTTACTTTTTTCCTTTAATCCAAGCAATTATTTCTCTTTTCTCCTCATTTCAATGACTCTGTATGCAGCATTTGTGATAAAATAAAACCTTGAGATTGAAAAGTAGCAACCCTGCCCCTTAAAAAACAAATAATGTAGTTTTACAAGAATCTTGCCTTTGAATTCCCAGTCAGCTTATGTCACAGACAGATCTTAAAATTGTAGACTATTTCTTCTCCAATTCCTTTTCTCCCTGCCTTTTCCTCCCTCTGCCTCTGCCTCTCCCTCCTCCTGTATGTTGGTGTCCATCCTAACAGTTATATTCTTCTGTAATGCATTAGAGTGGTTCTTTCTTACTGTCCCTTTATTTCTGCTTCTGATTATGTCCTTTCATCCAAACTTATTTACCTTCCTAGAAATAGCTTTGCACTCCAGGATTAATTAACCAAACTTTTTGCATGCTGTGTAAACACAGGTTACACAGAGGATCACCGGGATGTCATAATTGAACAAATATTTGTCTCCAAAGGCCTATTTATTTGTTTCACTTTTCTGCTTCTAATAATAATTTACTTAACCTATTAACCTAAATTCAAGACTTGAAGTCTGTGATGGATTTTAATTTGTTCCTGTGTTCCTTTCAATCATCAGTATCAGTTTCCCACATTTTACCATCTTTGTATGTTTACAGTAAGCCAGTCTTGTAACGTTATGTACTTTGTACTCATTCTTAACCTAACCTACTAGTAACTTAAAATATAACAAGTATTTTTATATAATTATATTAGATCTACTTTCCTTATTTTTTTAATCTGTCCATCTAGTACATTTTAGAATATATGATCCAAGAAAAGAGAAATCCAATATTTTAACGACCAACCATATTTATGTGGTATTCCAGTATCCTTCATCTCAAAGACACAAAGTAAATTCCTTTTACAAGATATTGGTCTAACTTTACACTTTGTAGGGAATAAACAATTTCTTCAATTTCATATTAGAATTTTTTTTTCCCAGTCACCTTTTTAAATTTTTATTTAATATTTGGGGGGGGTTATTAATTAATTTTTCTAACTCTATGTTTTATTCCCACCCACCCCCACCCTTATCCACCCTCCAACAGTTTCATATCCCACACCTCCTCCCCACCCACCTGTCTCCAGGTGGATGTCCCCACCCCCACCCCACCAGAACTCTAAACTCCCTGGGGCCTTCAGTCTCTTGAGAGTTAGGTGCATCTTCTCCGACTGAACCCAGGAACAGCAGTCCTCTGCTGTATATGTGCTGGAGGCTTCATATCGGCTGGTATATACTGCCTGTTTGGTGGTCCAATATCTGAAAAATGTCAGGAGTCCAGTTAATTGAGACTGCTGATCCTCCTACAGGGTTGCCCTCCTCCTCAGCTTAATCCAGCTTTTCCCTAATTCAACCACAAGGGGCAACAGATTCTGTCCATTGGTTGGGTGCAAATATCTGCATCTGACTCTTCCAGATGTTGTTGGGTCTTTCAGAAGGCAGTCATGATAAAGCCCTTTTTGGGAGGGCTCCACAGACTCAATTATACTGTTAGACCTTAGGAGCCTCCCCTTGACCCGATCCAATATTAGAAGTTTTAATATACACCTTATTTCGACTTTGCTTGACTATAAATTCCATAAAAATTTGGATTAAATTTTCAATGTCCACAACTGAAT
The DNA here is from genome assembly GCA_902729485.2 of Mus minutoides. Taxonomy (NCBI): domain Eukaryota; kingdom Metazoa; phylum Chordata; class Mammalia; order Rodentia; family Muridae; genus Mus; species Mus minutoides. Next base: position 107,621 of record LR751873.1, read on the forward strand.
CTGTTACACTTGGAGTATTTGACATATATGATATTTGAGACTATCTGCCTATCGATGTTTAGAACATATCTAAAACCAAAGCAATTTCTTTATTCCACACCTATAACTCCTGTTCATACATTAATTCATTCACAGTTAAACTTAAGTACTGCTTTCTATTCAGCTTGGGTTACTCTTCCTGATTTACTTACTGTATTATCTCCCACAATCCCTTAGATGTTATTGTTACAGTTACCTTCACCTGTAAGCACTTCATTTCTGATTCTAACAAGCTAAAAATATTCAAGGAATCTGATTTAATTACATAAGTATAATAGCCCAAGCCTGATATATAGTCAGATCTTTCATGTGTAAAACTTTCAAGCTATAACAGTTCATTAGAATTGATAAAGCACATATATCATACTTAAGAATGACTTAAAAGTGCAGCGCCTTGTTTTCCATATTAAAGAGTTGAACATTTATACATATTAAGTAGTTGATTTAACTTAATTGCATCTTGTTTTGACTTTGCTTGACTATAAATTCCATAAAAATTTGGATTCAATTATAAATTTCCACCACTGAGTCTGTTACAGTCAGAATATTTGACATACATGATACTTGAGATTATCTACCTGTAGATATTGTGGGTTAAAAGTACTATTGTATTTTTTATTACAAGTTTTATTAAATGTATCCTAGTGAAATAAAAATGCTGAGACCAGTAGCTAGGTTTTCTTGCCTGGATGAGACTTGCTCTAATATAGGGGCCTATTTCTCTGTAGTATGAATATGTACATATAGAGCATATTAGAAATGGGATTGAAAGGGTAATTAGAGAGATAACTGAGTTATTAAGTGATTGCCCTGGTCTGGAAGATGAACAGATGTTGATCTACTTCAGCATCAACTGTGAATGCTGCTCCAGGGTTCAATAACCTCTGGCTTTGTCAGGCACATACATGTCGCTCTACAGAGAAAACTACACATAATTACAAATTACTCACAAAATTTGCCTGGAGTCAGTGGAATAAAGGTCAAAGATAAAGGGCTTATTTATCTAGCATGTTGAAATGCCTAGAATTGACAACAAAACTACAGTAGAGACTTTAATTTATTTCACATGTATGAGAAGCTGGGAAACAACAGTTAATCCAGGCTTTAATGTTTTAACATATTTGGGATGTTTTTATATGATGTAAAACTTCAATTTTCACGTTGCTCAGAAAAAAATTCTTTTTATTTTCTTTGTCAAACTTTAACCCTTGCACCGAAATCCTATGTGGTTATTGCAGAAATGAATTAGGTTCTGTGCTGCTCAGACACACCTCATTATGTCCAGCTGCTTCAACAAATTTTGAGTGGAATCTGGATAATGAAATGAACTTATTCCAGTTATTTTTGTCTATTTGACATATAATGCTGCTAATTTGATTGATTGAAGAAAGTAATTAACAAACACGACTTTATATCCTACGTACACAAGTATCTGCTAATTTGATTATGTTAGCATGATGGATCAATATTACTTGCAGTGTAGAATGTTTATAAATATTATTTACAACAAACATAAGTATATTCAGTTATTATCTATTATATTTGTAAGATGAGCTAGGTATAATTTCCAAAGTAATTATTAGTAAACTACTATTTCACATGGCTGATGGAGAAAAAGAATTTCTAGTTTTCAAATGATAGATTTATAAATGTGGGTATGAGTTTGGCATTTAAATGTGCTAATAGCAATATTGAGTTACAGTGAATTTTCTTGGAAATACCTAAAATTCTTTAAATACCACACTGTACTCTGAGATTCCATGTGTAATTTCCTTACATCTTTTTATTGACTGTACTGTGGGGAAAAGCTTGTATTAGTTTCTCTTAAACGTTTTCTGCATATGGCCATCATTTTTCTCAGGAAATTATTATTTATTTTCACATACACATGTATTTTATAATAGAAGTACAAATCAAACATTTACTGATAGCACATCTTGAATATATTCATTTAAAACAATTCTTTGCTGCATGTGTTGGAGAGGATGTCCTAGTCAGTCATCAACGGGAGGAGAGGCCCTTGGTCCTGTGAAGGCTATATGCCCAAGTATAGGGGAATGTCAGGGCCAGGAAGTTGGATTGGGTGGGTTGGTGAGCAGGGGGAGGGGGAAAGGGATAGGAGATTTTTAGAGGGGAAACTAGGAAAGGGGATAACATTTGAAATGTAAATAAAGAAAGTATATAATAAAAAATTTAAAATAAAGAAAAAATTCTTTGGCATACATATCATTTTACCATTTATTAAAAAGAAAATAAATATGCCGATGGATGGAATGAGAGTAAACATGTAAGATTTTAGAGCTGTGTTTGCTAGTTACTTTCTGCAATCAATCAAATTAGCTGCATTATATGTCAAATAGCCAAAAATTACTGGAATAGGTTCATGAAACAAACTGGATAGATGAGCTTATATTTTCAAAAAGAAGTATATCTTGGCTGAATATTTAGAGCTTCAGGATACACAGAATCTTAACATTTTTTAAAAAAAAGTTTCCCAATATTTATTTTCATTTTATAATCATCAGTGCTGAGAATAATGCTTTTCATAACTACATAATACAAAATGGCAGATGTGTGCTTCTAAACATTTCGGATACTAGGAAATCTTTAGAAATTATAATCCCAAGGAAAAATTTATGAATGTTTTATGAAATGATATTAAACAACAGATTTTACAATCCTATCTCATAATACAATACAATCAAGAGATACAGAAGTTTGAGACTTGTGTGCTGATAATTGATGGTAAGAGAACATTAAATAAAGTTTTGTTGTCTAAACTACTATATCTACTACTTAACAAATCTTTGTATGTGCAGTAAAAACACTTTAAGTTCTTAGCACCTAGCAAAATAGCCTCCAATCTGAGTCCAAATATCCCAGCAGTGTCCCTGATGGTACACATTGTGAGGCATAAACAGTGCAAAGTGTGTGAGTGTTGTAAGTTCAGAGCCAAGTTTGCAGTGAATCTATGTAATATAGCATGGGTTTGTTCAACTAGAAATACCTTGGATTCACCTTTGCATTTGATTTTGAGTGATTTAACTTATGGTTGTCATGTGTTCAAAAATCTTTCAGTAACATCTGATTTTCCACATTCAGTTAGTTGCACCAACCCATCTGGAGTCACAGTGCAAAGTTTGAAAAGCTGTGATATAGATGAAGAATCTGACTCAAATAATCATTAAAGTGATACATTCCTTGTACAAAACGTAAATCCTCCTAATGTCATGAATCCCAAATAGAAAGTTGCAGTAGCTGTAACAGATTGCAGAAGTGATTTACTCAGATCTTTCCTTGCTAGGATAATCTTAAATAAGAGATCTTTCTTAAAGTAATAATAGTAAGAAGACAGAATGAAATAGGATCACCTTTCCACTTATTCATGTGTACATATTATGAGGTGAAATTTAATTCAACATGTAATGAAATTTGGTATATGGCATTTTTGTCTGTACATATCTACATACCACTGAACACTGAGTTGCATAAGAATGTAGACTTTTCTGACTGTATCCAACAAATTCTGTAAACATTCCATGTACTAAGAATTTACCGATTCTTTGTGAATTTCACATCATGCACCCAACACCATCATTTCACTGTTTCCTTTACTCTTTGCCCTTGCAACTTATCTGCCCCCTCAAAAGAAACAAAAATAAATAAATACGTATACATATATCTTGCCATAGTAGCTTCAGTATGTAAAAGAAATGTATTTTGCTATACTCATAGATTTAGCTCTCTCTGATTGTCATCAGAAAGATTTCATCCAGAAACTGATGGAAACAGATGCAAGAACCTACAGCCAAACACATTTGGCAGAGCTTAGGGAATCCTGTGGAAGACAGTGAGGAAGCAATGGGTATGAAGAACTGTAAATGGCCACGTTACCACCTCACCGGCAAGAATGGACGTGGAACACCAGAATCCTTCTACAAGCATACCTTTATTACACCATGTGGAGAAAGAGCAGGAGCCGAAAATGGTTTCCGCTTAAATATACCTCAGTGTGACGTGTGTCCTCAGGATTGGCTGACTGCTCATTACCTCAAGTTACACCCTGGGATGGGTGGTGACCTACGTGGCTTTGTAACAAGCACATGCACACTGAACTTGTTTGCTTGTCCCAGGTTGGGGGTGGTGACAGAATGTCGGCACCAACTTGGAATGGCGGCAGAACCTGCTCGGGCACGGCTCTCTACAAAGAACACCACAATAATAATAATAATAATAATAATAATAATAATAATAATAATAATAATAATACAGAATCAACTAACCTGGGTTCATAGGGGCTCCCAGAGAGGGAACTACCAACCAAGGAGCCTCGATGGGACTGACCTAGACCCTCTGCACATGTGTTACAGCTGTGTAGCAGGAGCCTCGATGGGACTGACCTATACACTCCACACAAGTGTTACAGCTGTGTAGCAGGAGCCTCGATGTGACTGACCTAGACCCTCCGCACATGTGTTACAGCTGTGTAGCAGGAGCCTCGATGTGACTGACCTAGACCCTCCGCACATGTGTTACAGCTGTGTACCTTAGTTTCCGTGTGGGACTCCTAACAGTGAACGTCTCTGACTCTGCTACCTGCCTTTGGGATCCTTTGCTCTTACTGGGTTCTTTTGTAGCCTTTATAGGAGAGAAAGTGCCTAGTCATACTGCAACCTGACATTCCAACTTGATAGGGCTGACTGATACCCATGGGAGGCCTACCTTTGTCTGAATACAAATGGAGAAGTAGATGCAGAAGGGGAGAGGGAAAAAAATAGGAGGAAGGGCTTGTTGGAAAAGAGGGAGAGGGAACTGCGAACAGAAAGTAAAGGAAATAAATAGATATGTTATTACGAGTCTTCTCTTTTCCTTTTCTTTATTCTACTAGTGGTCCTTTTATTGATAATTTCTGCATTTTTTGAGATAATAAGGAAATTTATTGTATTTGTAAATTTAATCTAGTATATAACACTGATAATTTTGCCGTGAGTTTTGTTGTTGTTTCTTTTTATTTTTATTACTTATACTTTTTACAGTCCAACCATATACCCTTTACCTGTGTACCTTCTCACAGTTCCTCATCCCTTTCCTCCTCCCTGCTATCTCCAAGAGGATGTCTCCACTCCTCCAACCCCACCCTACTGCAGGCCTTCTCACTCCCTGGGAAGACAAGGATCTCCAGGCTTCGACTCCTCTTCTCTCACTGAGGCCAGACCAGGCAGTTCTCTGCTCTGTATGTGTCAGGGTCCTCAGACCAGCTGCCTGGTTGGTGATCCAGTGTCTGAGAGATCTTAGAGGTCTGGATTAATTGAGATTGCTGGTCTTCCTATGAGGTTGTCTTCCAAATCAGTTCTTCTGATTCAACCTAATTAATTAGTTTCCCTAATTAGTTTCCCTAATTCAACCACAGGGGTCCCTGACTTCAGTAAGCTGATTGGGTGTAAGTATCTGCTTCTGTGACATTCAGCTGCTTGTTGGGCCTCGCAGAGGCAGCCATGCTAGGCTCCTGTCTGTAAGTACACCAAAGCATCACAATAGTGTCAGGCCATGGAGCCCCGCCTCCTCCCTTGAGCTGGATCCAATTTGGACCAATCATTGGACCTCCTTTCCCTCAGTCTCTTCTCTATTTTTGTCCCTGCAGTTCTTTTAGACAGAAACAATTCTGGGTCAGAGTTTTTGGCTGTGTATTGGCATCCCCATCCCTCCACTTGATGCCTTTCCTTTCTACCGGAGGTGGACTCTACAAGTTCCCTCTCCCCACTCTTGGGCATTTCATCTAATGTCCCTTACTTAGAGTCCTGAAATTTTTCACCTCTGAGGTCTCTGGTACATTCTAAAGGGACACTCTCCAACCTCCCACCCTGTGCGGTTGCCTGTTTCCATTCTTTTTGCTGGCCCTTAGACTTTCCCCTAATACCTGTTCATGTTCCCCCTTTCCCCTCCGTCTCCTCTCTACCACACCGTTTCCCCCCTCTGCCTCCCATGACTTCTTTCTTATCCCTGCCAAGTGGGAATTAAGCATCCTCACTTGAGACCTTCGCTTGTTAGCCCTCTTGAGTTCTGTGGAATATATACTAGGTATTAAGTATGTTTTTCTATAATATCCACTCATTAGTGTAATATCCACTTATTAGTGAGTACATACCATGCATGCCCTTTTGGGTCTGGGTTACCTCACTCTGAGTGATATTTTCTAGTTCCATCCATTTGCCAGCGAAATTCAGAATGTCCTCCTTCTTAATACCTTAATGGTATTCTGTTGTGTAAATGAACAACATTTTCTGTATCTATTCTTCTGTTGTGGGACTTCTGGGTTATTTACAGCTTCTAGTTATCACAGATAAAATCACTATAAACATAGGGTAGCATGTGCCCTTGTGGCATGGTGGGGCATCTTTTGGGTATATGCCCCATAGTGGTATAGCTGTGTCTTCAGGTATATCTATTTTCAGTTTTCTGAGGAACCTCCAAATTGATTTTTAGAGTGGTTGTACCAGTTTTCAATCCCACCAGCAATGGAGGAGTGGTCATCTTTTTCCACATCCTCTACAATGTGTGTTGTCACCTGAGGTTTTGATACTAGCCATTTCTAATTGGTGTAAAGTAGAATCTCAGAGTCATTTTGATTTGAATTTCTCTTGATCACTAAGGACTTTGATCATTTCTTTAAATGCTTCTTGGCCATTTGAGATTCTTCTGTTGTAAATTCTTTGTTTAGCTCTATACCACATTTTTTTGGTTGGGTTATTTGGTGTTTTAGAGCTTAGCTTCTTGAGTTCTTTATATATTTTGGATATTGGCCCTTTATAGGTTGTGGGGTAAGTGAAGAATTTTTCTCAGTCTGTAGGTTGCAGATTTGTCCTATTGACTAAGTCCTTTGCCTTACAAAAGCTTTCCAGTTTCATGAGGTCCCATTTATTGATTCTTGATCTTAGAGCCTGAGCCATTGGGGCTCTATTTAGAAAATCTCCTGCCCTTGAGCCACTTTCTCTTCTATTAGATTCATTGTATATGGTTTTATGTTGAGGCACTTGATTCACTTGGACTTGAACTTTGTGCAAAGTGACAAATACAAATCTATTTTCATTTTTCAACATACTGACTACCAGCTATGCCAGCACTGTTTATTGAAGATACTTTATTCTTATTTTTTTTTCATTGCATATTTTTGGCTCCTTTGCTAAAGATTTAGTGTCTATAAGTGTGTGGTTTCATTTTTGGGGTTTTAATTCTATTCCATTGATCAACTTGTCTGTCTCTGTATCAACACCATGCAGTTTTTATCACTTTTTTTTACCTTTTACATTTACATTCCAATGACACCCAAAATTAACTGTATATTTTTCTTGCTATCCCAAATTATCCTGGCTTGAACATATATTGCAAGTAGTATGCAATAATACCCTCTTTCACAGCACAAGTTAAGGAAAAGATTGAAATTTATTTCAACTTGTCCCTTTTCTACTCTATACCAATATAGGCATCTAATTTTTTTTTAATTTGAAAAATTCACTTGCTTTTTAAATTTTTACCCCAAGTAACTCTGAGAAATGTTTTCTTTTTTTTTTTTTTTTTTTTTTTTTTTTTTTTTTTTTTTTTTTTTTTTTTTTTTTTTTTTTTTTAATATTTTTTTTTTTTTTTTTTTTTTTTTTTTTTTTTTTTTTTCTGATGCTTTGTCAGTACTTTGCTATGCTCTAATGCCTTCCTTGTCATGAGTGATTTATGTTTGAGCAGCTTAAACATAAATTGGGTGATGACCTTTCGGTGATGTTGTATCCAGGCTTAATGGCTGTGGCTTGAGAAACACAACATTGTCAGGACAAAGCCAATAAAATAACAGAGACAGAGGATGTCATCTAGAAGACCATTTTGTTTAAATGTTTATGCACATGGATCATAGGTGTTGTCTGGCCCTGTATCACACAAGTGATCACAGGACAGGTGTGTGTGTGTGTGTGTGTGTGTGTGTGTGTGTGTGTGTGTGTGTGTGCTTGTGTATATGTATGTGCACACACACTTGGAGTTGACACCTTGCATTTTTCATTCTGTGATTGAAAAGTTACAAATTAGAAATGATTATGGTTCACATATTTCATTTCCTTTTCCCAGGTGTAGCTTATTAGGGTAAGAAATTGGACTTTTCCCTGGAGAACAGAGAAAAGTGTACAAAGCTACATTTTCACAGAGTATTAAGAAGACAGATGAAAGTAGATTTCCTCTGGAGGATGGAAGTGACAATAAAATGGAAGGTTGAGGACAAAAGTCCCAGCTCTGACAGCTTCAATATGCTTGGCTCAGCTGCCCATCACAATAAACCAATTATTTTTGCAGTTGTCACCAGTTTTTAATTTGTTTTCCAGTCACTCTGTCAACTGCTCTGCAAAGGCTGATCAGATCCCAGTCAACAGTGATCATAGTGGCCACTGAGAGGCCACAGAGCTCTACCCAAGCCCAGCTCAGTGTCTCCTTCCTTCCAACCTTGATTCATCCCCTAAAGAAGGAATATACGTCCTCTAGGCTTCCAGCTCCTGCTACAAATTCCTCACAGGTGGGCTTCTCTGCCAAGAATCTAAAGCCTAAGAGCTTGATAATGTTGGCCTTCTCACATATTTTTTTTTTTTCCAGGAATCACCTGCTCACCCTCTTTACCTGCTCTAGGCACTTGTGAGTAGCTCCAGGGTCCAATCATAGGCAGAACAGGGAAGGTAGCAGGCTTCATCAATGCACTGGATAGTTTCTAGCTTCTCCAAGAAACAGCTTTAGTGAGGCATTCGTGTAAAACTTGAGGCCTTGCCTTTGATAGCAGGGGGACCAATACAGTTCTGGAGGTCAAACTATCTAGGGAATGGATCAAGGATATCAGGGCAATTTGTGCCAGCTAGTCATGCTGAACCCATTCATCTCCATCACCACAAGCATCTAATTAAAAATGATCTGCTGATCATTATAGCATCCCAGGTGACTATGGCCTTGCCTAAGTACTGACATTGCTTTGGTTAGGAAACTCACAATTTCCAATTTGGTTTCTTCACAATTAGCCACATCTGTGAACTGAATTATTCTTTAAGATCTTAGCTGTTGTCTCACCAAAACTGAAGAGACCTCCTCTTTGCCAACCATCACCAGTCCCTATTGGACCCCTTTTCATAGCATAGAGGACAACGACTAGGGTAGGCACTGGGCTTTGGGGAAAAGAGCCATCCATCATTCTCAGTAGTATAAATTACTGAAGTGGGCTCAATTCCCAGCTCCCACTGAGCTAAATGGAGGTTACAAATACTGAAAAACTATGAACACTACCATTTTTACTTCTAGGATGTTGTTTCAGGAACAGAAATAACACAAACAAATTGTTTATTCATGCCCTCCAGTCTTTCCATCAGCCTTCTGACCAGGTAATACTGTGTAAAGTGCTTCCTAGTGATCTCTAAAATACAAACACACAAATGCACAAGCCAGAGCTGCCCACAAGAGAGTCGGACGCCCAAATCCTTGTAGTCCCAAAGAAACTTCCCCCTTATGCATCTATTTCACGAGGCAGTAATTTAGGTTCCGACATATTTTGCCTCAATCTCCTCCAGGTCTGACACTCTTTTGTTCAAGAGTTTACTTTTACTTTAGTTTATTTTTGGCACTATTGAATATCCTAGGTCTGTATTTCTTCCATTCTACTTATTCTTAAACAAAAACAAACATGCAGACAAGAGTCTAGCATAGCTATTCTCTCAGAGGATCTACCAACAGCTGACTGAGACAAATGCAGCTAAGTATAGATAACCATTGGACTGAGGTCCTTGATCCCTATGGAATAGTTATAGTTCGGGGAATGGTTGAAGGAACTGAAGGTATGGCTACCCCAAAGGAAGGCCAACAGTGTCAACTAACCTGTACCACTGGGAGCTCACAAAGACTAACCCACAAACCAAAGAGCACACACAGGCTGCTCCAAAGCCCCCAGAGCATATGTAGTTGAGGACTTCCTCATCTGGTCACAGTGTGAGATGACATGTCTCTTCCTGAGGAACACCATCTCACAGCAAAGGGAAAGGGAAATGGAGTGAAGAACTCTGGGACAGGAGACCTGGAGTGGGGGAAAACATTTGAGATATAATAAATTAAATAATTAATTAAACAACAACAACAACAACAACAACAACAAACATTTGGAGATTTTGAAGGGCTTCCCTGCAGAGTCAGCTGTGGCAAGGATACCCGCTGATTACATGGCTGAGCAATGCCTCCTGCCTGCAGGTTGTAGCTTCCTACGCCTCCTCCATATCACCACCACTTGGAAAGGGCCAAGCCAGCATCACTTAGCCTGACCAGACCTCACCAGCTGAATGCCCTTGCCAGGTTAAGTGATCAGCCTGGCCTCCATCCCTATTAACTTCTTTCCTCTAATAGGTAAGCAGCAGGCTGTGACTTGCTGCTGGTGATCAGAGTCTTGCTCTGTGTGTCTTGCTTTCTTACTGGTGTATCTTTACAGAAGTGTTACTAAGAGGCATTCTAATAAATTTCTGTGTGTTATTCCTCTTGCTGAGAAGAGATCTGAGAAGTAACATTGGTAGTGTTGAAATCTGTTGAATGTGAGGAGCTGGGTATTGACCCACCAATCAGGCGGCAATAATCTAGGCAGCACACAGGGGATGCAGTGTGTACAGTTAAGCAGTCCCAGAGTGTGCATGGTCCTGTTGATCATTTTCTTAAGTTCCAGGTCTGCATGTTCTCAAGAAGTAAGGTTATTATCCTGCATTTACATGAAAGACTCATTCTGCTTTCTAGAAGATAATTATTTCTACTCTGGCTTGTAGCCCAGGCCTTTAAAGATAAGTGTCCTCATCTCAGATATGGTCATTTTGATTGAATTCTGCCATTCTTGGAATCCAAGCTGAAGGGAGATTTAAATAGCATTATGTATTTTTATGACTACCAGTGTTTAGGCAGACAATCACTGAGTGGATATCATGGTTAAGGAGGTTGTCAAACAGGAGTGAGATGCTGATTCCAGGAGAGAGACTCAAAAGAAGGAAAGTTACAAGTTTCCACAATAATCTAGTTAGCAAGTGTGATCCCATGAGGAAAAGATTCTTCCTAGGACAGGAAGAACTGTTTTTGACCTGTCTTAGAGATGGCTTCACTGACTTTTTTTTTTTTTTTTTGCATATATTCAGTAGTGTTATTCAATAACACTAATGACGTGTTATTCAGATGTGACACCTTAGAAATTTAATACCTTTAAAGTCAACTGGAAATAGGTAGAGGTGGATAAATGATCACATGCCTCTTGGTAACACTTCCATAAAAATACACCAGTAACAAGCAAGGCCCAGATAGCCAAGCACTGAGTATCAGGAGCGCGGCTTCTGTCACTGCTTAATTAATAAGGGAAGAAGAAAATAGGGACCAGATTCATCACTTAGGCAGTCAAGGACGTTTCATTCTTCTGTCACCTAAACCCAGTCACACTGCTCATTTATGCAACATCTATAGACACCATGCTATCTCCTACATACATTTTTAATTGTAAGAAATGAATTGCAAGAAAATGATTGCAAGAAAATTACATCCACCACATTTAACCATTAGCATAATCTCATAATACTGTCTTCCATAAAACTATGTCAAGCTTTCATAACAAACATTGCTTGCAAGGCCGTTCTATGAGTACTTTGAAGACTTTCATCTTTCTAACACAGGGTTATAGTAGCATGCTGGTCATCGTTATGGTTCATCATATTCTTATTGGTGTAGAACTGTTGGCTCCTTACCTCCTTTGGAAGCAGGCATGTTTTCTTCTTTTATAACAATATCTTGTTCTCTCAAGGAGGAGGTGCTTGTGCCAGTCCCGGCTTAGAGCCTTATATCTGCAGTGCATGCCCTCTTCAGTATTAGGTACTTGTCTTCCATTTTTGGCCATGTAAAAGATGAAAATAACAATAGCCTGTAATATTTTTGGAGTCTACTGGACAACACTGACCAATAACTCAAAATGAGCTTCAGATGTCTCCTGCTGCAGTTTTTGTTAGAAGATCCTTGGCTCTTGAAGAGCAAATTCATATATATATTTATATTATATTTATATTATATATTATATATGTATATTATATATTATATTTATATTATATATGTATATTCATACATAGATTAGATACTTGCATTTTTATAAATTTTAGGTAGATAGCTAATATTATAATTCCTTATGCTTTTCAGACATCTTTTATATAAAGTTACCTTTCCCTTCTTCTTCTATATTTATCTTATAATTAAACTTCCTTTTTTTCCCATTTTGCTCTTCAGACTACTTACTCGTACTCACCTATTCTTTCCCTCTACTGCTCTCCAAGCATGTCTCCTAAGCAATGGTCCCTGTTAACTTTCATTGTCTGCTGTTTGATTGGTTGATGTTTATTATCATCATCACCACCAAAATCATCATCAGTAGTAGTAATAGTAGTACCATTTGGCTTGTTCTGCCTGTCATTCTATGATATCTACTCGTGAAGATTTGGAGCAAATAGCACATGATAAGAAAGAACAGGCCATGCATGTCTTTCTTGGTCTGAGTTTACTCACTAAATATGAATTATCTAGCTCCAACCATTTACCTGAAACAGTTCATAATTTCATAGTGAACATGTTCTTTATTTGAAAGACATTTCAGTTTTTTCCATATCTAGCTTTTGTGAATATAGAAGCAATGAACACGGCAGAGCAAGTTATTTATGGAGCATGATGTCAAGGTCTCTGCATATGACAAGGACTTTTATATTGGGACCTGGACTGGGTTTGTTTTCAATATTTTCTTTTTTTTTTTTTTTTTTTTTTTTTTTTTTTTTTTGTTCTGAGACAGGCTTTCTCTGTGTAGCCCTGGCTGTCCTGGAACTCACTCTGTAGACCAGGCTGGCCTCGAACTCAGAAATCTGCCTGCCTCTGCCTCCCAAGTGCTGGGTTTTCAGGCATGTGCCACCACTGCCCAGTCAATATTTTCAATATTTCAGTTCTACACACTGATTTCTATAGTGTCTGCACTGGTGTGTAGTTCCACCAAGAGTTATGAGGCTACCCCTGTCCTCACAACTCACCAGCAGTTGTTGGTTTGTGTTTGTTTTTAAATTAGGTCTGGGGCATGTTGACTGAGGTTAATGTGAAATCTCTAAGGTATTTGAGTCTCATTTTTCTAATTGCTAAGGACAATAAATATTTTGAGACATTGCTCAGTCATTTTTTTTTTTTTTTTNAAAAAAAAAAAAAAAAAAAAAAAAAAAAAAAAAAAAAAAAAAAAAAAAAAAAAAAAAAAAAACCTAGGTAAGTGGACTTTAATGGAAAGCAATATGCAATAGAAATATTGCAAAGACCTTCCTGGTGTTTGCTATTTGATAATGTCTGTTTACTTACGTATTTGATGTCAGATTATTATAAATGAGGTTTACTGTAACTTTGTAATAAAATAGTACAGATAAAAAAGAAATGAAATAATTGTTGTGACCAGAAGAGGGCGATCTTGTAAAATTATTTGAGGCAAGAATTTACAAAAATTCTTATGTTACTACTAAGTTCAATTTTATACATATGTGTGTGTGTGTGTGTGTGTGTGTGTGTGTGTGTGTGTGTATGTATAGATATGTTTCAGAAGTTACTTTTTTCTCCACAATTAGATGATAATAGTGTAAAGTTCTTCTGGGGATATGAAATATAGCTTTATATTTATATCTGCACACATGCACTGGGTGTGTGTAAACATACATACACACACATGCACACACACTCATGAGCACATTAATAATTCATTTAAATTGATTTAAATAAATTAAATCCTGTGTATTATAAATGCTTTGAAAAGCATGTCTAGATGTGTTACAATGGCACACAAAAAGAACAGCCCTTTAATTATAGCCATTAAGTTTAATTAATTATATGCTAAACCAAATAATATATTTTCTCTCATATAAAAAGAGAAAGGTACATGTGTTTGTGTGTAAATGTATTATGTGTTTAGATTTATATTGTAAAATAAATCCATTTATCTTTGCCTATCTTGCCAGTTATAAAATTCCTGAAAGAGTCACAGATGGGACACTAATTATACCACCTGGAGACTCTCACTTGATAAATTCATGACATGATATGAAGAGAAGTTTGTCAGAGACTATTATTAATGTTTCTCCTAATCAACTCATAAAACCAAGTAATTGGCATGTGTTCCATTTTGAATGCCAACAATAGCATTTACATACTTTTTTAGGTTCCCCTACTTGTTCATTCAACTTGTAGAAAGGTTCTGGTGATTATCAATAATGGTGTTATCAATGATTTGATCACTTGCTACCCTACATACATGAGTCATGAAATGGGAAACATATATTATTTGCTTCAATTTTAAAATGTTTCAGTTTTGGCTTTCTGTTTCAGGTTACATCCATTCTAATCTCAATTGTTCCCTTGAGGTCAAGCAACTCTTGTTGGGATGGAAATTCAAAGATGGCTAAGTAGGTCATGTACTTTGCCATGTATACATGAGGCTCTTAGTTCAACTCCTCCTGTAAAATAAAGACATAGTTTGTATGTCTGATCCATGATCACTTGTGGTGTAAAGGGAGAGAAGCAGACACAGGGGAATCCGTGGAAACTCATTGGATAGCCACTCTGTAGTGTGCAAAGGCAAGCAACGAAAATACTATTTAGATTCAAATGTGAAACATCTCACTTATACACACATGTCTTGAGACTTGTTCCCCAGGCAGCAGCATCCCGTGGGAGGGTGTGGTATCCTTAGACTATCAACCCTTGCAAGAGGAAATGTGTCACAGGAAGTGGGATTGGAGGCTTTGTAAGCCAGCCACACTTCCTTTTTGCTCTCTGCTTCCTGAGTGCTTATGAAATGTGGCCAGTTCCTCTTCTCCTGCAATCTCTGCTGCCTGCTTCATTTCTTCCTGTCACGGTATATTTGCATGGACCTTTATCAGCAAAAGTGAGTATTCTCATTCTCTCCATTAAGGTGTTTTGTTAAAGTTTTTCACAACAACAGAAAGGCAACTAATTCTTACTGCCTCAAACAAGGTGGAGGGTGAAGAACACTACCAATGGTTGGCTTCTGATCTGTATACAGATGATGCATGTGTATGAGTCTTACATTCACATGAAGAAAGACAATGAAAAACTCTCAGCCATGATCAAACTTCCCAGTAGTTATCCCAATCTACTTAATATCCTGTTTCAAAAACTTAAAGATTCAAACTGATTAAAATTTATGTTTTTCGGTAATCCACATAATTTTTCCCCTACATGGGAATTCTGTCTACTCAAAAACAAAACAAAACAAAACAAAACAAAACAAATAACAACAAAAAAACAACTATATTGTTAACACTCACAAAGCTTCCTGGAGTACACCATGGGTTTTTATTTTTGCAGTTTAATACAGTGGTCCTTGAATTATCTTAAGATAAACAGCTTTGCATAGCTAAACAACATTTTAAAATTAACATAATTGCAATTTGTGCATTTTCCATAACTGTTACTGAATGTGAATGAGTCTTTATTCTCAATGTCACCAACTTATTTTCAAGTAAATTGAAACACCTATTTCTATTGAAAAAAATTCACCATAATACAGAAGATACAAGTAAATATAGTAAAATAAATATTGTTTTTTTTTGTAGCACATAAGGGTTATCTCATTCAAATGCTACACAGTTTTATGAGAAGAGAGGCTGTTTAGGGAACACATGCCAAGGTATCATTGATATGATACTTTGTGGAAAACCATCAGTATGTAGATAAGTTATATACAGTACAGTAAATGGATAAAAGTATATGTAACATTGATCTACAACATAGAACTAATTTTAGCTATCTCTTTAAAAAGTACAGAATTTTAACTCTATATTTAAGATATAACTGAAAGGTGATCATTGAGGTATTTAGACTGCTTTGTATACCAAGTTTTTGTCCTAAATGCAATTCAGTATAATTAGGAGTACATAATTTTAAAACATTCTCTTTATTTCTTGCTGTTATCCCTCAAATTACCATATAAAATTAATTTATTAATTTATATTATATTTACTTGTTTTTATATTTTATTTTATGAGTAAGGCTGTTTTGTCTGTATATATGTCTGTGCTTCATACGTGTGCAGTGTCAATGGAGGACAGCAGACAGAAGAGAGCATCAGATCCCATGGGGCTGAAGTTACAGATGTTGTTAGACACATGAGAGTACTGGGAATTGAACTATGTCTTCTAGACTTACATGCCAGTGTGCACGTAAGTGACAACCCCTATCTCCAGCTCCCACTTATATATACTAAAAAAACTTATCAAATATGTCTATATTAAAAGGTAAAGAATACAATGTGTAAAGAGGAATTTTTCTCTTTCCACATCCTTATACACATTGTTTTTGAAAAGAAGAATCAACAATTAAAAAGGTAGCAGAACATCAGAGTTTTTATTATTTCATGGCCGAATGAAGTATGCATTGCAATTTTCAAAAAGAAAAACCTTTATTTTGTCCTTAAGTATTTTAAAACACTGATTAACAGCCCCTTCTAACTCATGAATAGGATCGCAAGCACCAATATATAAGGATGTATACAATAGTGCTCATTCAGAAAAACATCAAATGCAGAGACTCTTTCTCAGAACAAGGTAGAGGTGAGGACAGACTATAGGCTGGCTTTGAACACATTGTCTTCCTATCACAGGCTTCCTGGACAAGGTTTTCAGACATATGCAACTAACCTCCTTAAAGTACAAAGATCCATTTTTTCTTTATTCTATCTTGTAGAAAAACATACCTAATTAAGCAAATATTATTATAAACACTTATCAATGAAGATGTGTTTGAGCATATATTTGATACAAAATGAAAGGCTGAACAGTAGATAGTAGATTCATCTGTAGGAGTGATATTTGTTTCTTCATTTTTCAGGAAAATGTTTTAGATAGAAACATGAAATTAAGCACCACAAATAGAACAAAGAATAAAAAAGAAAGCAATTGATTAAAAAATACAAAAGGATACAATTTCTGCCATTAGAATCAATTTATTCATCTCTGGTTAAATTTATATTCTCAACACTGCCCTTTATTGGCTTTAGCTATTCTGAATGTTTAGTGAATTTCTCAAAATTTCTTAATAAAATGATGATTCTATGCCTTTATTTTTAATTGCTCTACCTTTTCCTTCTTCTGTGAACAGTATCTTAATCATTTAAAATACAAATATCTCTACAGCTCCTGATGTTTGTTAGGACAAGGCTCTGGGTGCTCTGTCTTTTGTCTTCTGTTACTTGAATTTAGTGTAGGATATTGTATTAGTTAGGGTTCTCTAGAGTCACAGAACTTAAGGAGTAAAGGAATTTATTGATGACTTACAGTCTGCAGTCCAATTCCCAACAATGGTTCAGTAGTAGCTGTGAATGGAAGTCCAAGGATCTAGCAGTTACTCAGTCCCACACGGTGAACAGGCGAAGGAGTGAGTGCTAGTCTCCCTTCTTCCAGTGTCCTTACATAGTCTCCAGCAGAAGGTGTAACCCAGATTAAAGGTGTGTGCCATCACACCTTTAATCCTAGGAGATCTTGAGCTCTGGGATCTCTGTCTTAATCTCACACCTTTAATCCTAGATAATCTTGAGCTCTGAGAACTCTCTGTCTTAATCTTCTGGAATCCATAGCCGGTATGCTATCAAGACCTCCATACAAAGGTCCAGAATCAGAGACTTCTATATCCAAGCCTCCAGGTTAGGGTCACTGGTGAGCCTTCCAAATCTGGATTGTAGCTCATTCCAAATATAGTCAAGTTGACAACCAGGAATAGCCACTACAGATATCAACACTATCATCTTAGGTTGAATATCCCTGAAAATAACCCAATCTTTACAGATATTTAAATAAGCTAAATGTTCTTTGAGGAATCTTAGTTACCAGATGTCAATATTAAATGAATGTTAAGTCTAACATATGCTTAGAACTCAGGATCTTCACTTCTTGAGAGTCAATGGCAAGGTTCACTATGTCAGATGTAGGGAATTCTTTCTGGTTATCAAAAGTTCTGCATCCAGATCCTAGGTAGCGTAGCAAAACAGATATTATAAAGTGTTATGCTTTTTAAACTTATCTCACATAGATGAGCCTTCTCAAAGCTCAGGTGCTGCTGGAAACAGCAGGCATATATAGATACAAGAAAGATTGTGTCACATAATTATGTGGCCAGATTTCCCAATGCAAAATTTAACCTTGGGTTTTTGTTTGTTTGTTTTTACTTTTATGTTTTGTGTGTATAAATGCTTTATCTACATCATCCCACATGTCCACTGAGACCAGATGTGGTCACCAGATCTCCTGGGATAGGAGTTAGACACAGTTCTGATCCACCATATGGTGCTGGAAGCCAAACATGGCCCTGGAAAGCAAACTTTGGCATAGGAGCCAGTGCTCTGAACCACTGAGGGACTGGCTCTTAAAGGACGTTTCTGGTAAGGATGTTTTGTAAAGAAAGAAGAATGAGAAACGGAACAAAAAACAAAAGTGTTTCTTCCTCAGTTCATCATGTATCTTTTTATTTCCATGAAAAATTCTGTACAGAAAATATCACTCTAAAACTATAAAATTAACATCCTTATAAATTAATTATAATGTGACTTCAACTGATTTTCCACAATTAAAGGTACAATTTAAGTATAAGAAAAAAGCATACCATTAGACTATTATATAAAACAAATAGTTCTAGGAATGATTAAAACAGAAATATGTGCTCAAATGCTTTGACATTATTTATTAATGTCAAATAAATATCTGAAATGTAGTCAGTGCTGAACTACAGCTAAAAATGGAGTAAAGGTCTTCCCTGGTATTCTATTCTATTCTATTCTATTCTATTCTATTCTATTCTATTCTATTCTATTCTATTCTACAGATTATTGGAAACACACTGTTATATGGTTTTAAATTTATACATTTATAAGTTATAGTGCATTTAATAGTTTTAGATTTGTTACATATTGAAGTTTCAAAACAACCTTTTAATTTATTCCTGAATAACTGAGATAAGGAAAGTAAGACCATAATTTGTACCATTAATAAGAGTTTGCATTAATATAATGCACTGTGCTTACTATAGAGTTTAAAGCTACATGTTATTTTTTTTTAAGATTTATTTATTTATTATATGTAAGTACACTGTAGCTGTCTTCAGACACTCCAGAAGAGGGCATCAGATTTCATTATGGATGGTTGTGAGCCACCATGTGGTTGCTGGGATTTGAACTCGGGACCTTCAGAAGAGCAGTCGGTGCTCTTAACCATTGAACCATCACGCCAGCCCCAAAAAGCCACATATTATTAACTGGTTAAGTTTATACCTAGTTTTTTAAATGAAAATAAATGTTATTCATTTTGTTGTATTCATTTCTTCAATTTTAAATAATTTATCATCTCTATCACCTAAAAAAACTGAAATTGCAGGTACCATGAATGTTATTACAGCATCATGTAAAATATAATAATGTAAAATATAGTAATTATATAAATATGAAAATATATCTATATAAAATAATTTAAAGTTTAGTAATGTAAAATATGATAATTAATATAATTCATATTGATTACTATAAACATTCTAAAAAGTATGCAAATTAAAATCCTTTAAAAATTCAATGCAGCAGCCAGAACCCCCGCGCCGCCGCGCCATCTTTCCTCTGAGCCCAGCGGACACAGCTAGGGACACCCCAGGACTTTAAGATCGCATTGGGGTTACGCGTGAGTGCAGAGGTGGTTTTGGGAGCAGCGGGTCAGCAGTTCACTCCAGGGGCAGGAACTGAGAACTCCGCCCCACCGGAGGCTGGGCCTCTCCCAGCCAGA
>LR751874.1:6192-92602 GCA_902729485.2 Mus minutoides
TTGGGCAGGTCAATGGAAGCTATGCTTTCCTCAGTTGTGACTCAATTCTTCTTCTGCAGGCTGGTTCCTATGAGATGATAAATGGAAGGTGTTCAGCTCCTCTGTATGACAAAGGTGGCTACCTCTCCACTTCAACCTGATGGAAGCAACTATGAAGCAGCGGGCACAAACAGCGACTCCACACCCATTAGTGTGCACCGCCTTCAATGCACTTCGCCCCAGAAATGTTACTGAAATGGATAGAAAGACTGTGGCCAAAGCCGACGGTATCTCATAGCATATTCAGGAGTATTTGAATGTTAGCGAATACAGAGGCTTAGTTCTCCTGTGAAGTTTAAAATCCCAGTGGTGGAGAACAAATGACTCACTTTTGCAATCCACTTTAGCATTTAGATTTCTCTAAATGCTAAAGCAGATGAGTAGTCAATGCCCGAGGTGTGTGTGTAGGGGGGTGTTTTTGTGGGAGAGGGGCAGGGGTTGTGCACATGCATGTGCATGGTTACTTGTATATATCTGAACCACTGATCTTTAGTTCCCTTTGAAAAACATCTGGCTACTTGCTCAATGACTTTCTGCCTTGTGTGTTTCCTGTCTTAGCCCCTATAACAGTGGTTCTCAACCTTCCTAATGCTTTAATTTGTTTGTTTGTTTGTTTGTTTCGAGACAGGGTTTCTTTCTCTGTATAGCCCTGGCTGTCCCAGAACTCACTTTGTAGACCAGGCTGGCCTCAAACTCAGAAATCCGCCTGCCTCTGCCTCCCGAGTGCTCGGATTAAAGGCGTGCGCCACCACACCCGGCTAATGCTGTGATTCTTTAATGCAGTTTCTCATGTTGTGCTGACCCCTAATCATAAAATTTTCATTGCTACTTCATAACTGTAATTTTTATGCTGTTGTGAATCATAATGAAAACATTTGTGTTTCCAGATGATCTTAGGTGACTCCTATGAAAGGGTCATTTAACCTCCAGAGGGTAGTGACCCACAGGTGGAGAACCACTGCCCTATATACTTCCTTTAGCTACTAATTGGAATAAGAGTAAGCTTTACATAGGCATCTGTTTAAAGTTTTTACAAGTGTACATCCCCTCCTGAGATTTGTGCCACACAGAGGTGAACCTGGTTATAAACTGCAGAACTGAATTCACGACAACCTAAATCTGGATAAGCCCTTTAATTGAGCTAAAATGTAAAGTTCATTTTAGGTTCTTAATTGCTCCACAACAGTTTCTCACCCAGAGCACAGCCATCAATACCCTCTTAGTTGGCCACAGTTCATGTACCTAAAGATGGTTACAAAACAAACAAAAATGAAAATCAAGCAAAGAACTTCTTAAAGATTTAGGAATATATGGGTTGTATTGTTGTTGTTGTTGTTGTTGTTGTTGTTGTTGTTGTTTTTCAGATTGGGAACCAAACCCAAATTTTCCTATATTTCAACAGTACTCTTAGTACCATTTCACAATGCCTTCCAAATACCCCACCACACATGAAGAGGCAAAATCATGCCTTTTGTGTGCCTCACTGCTGGCTCATTAAGACCAAGGAAAGCCCAAGAGAAGAAAGAGATGGAAAACTCACACCCGCTGCAATGCTTCCACCAAAATATCAAGTCCCTTTCTATCATCGAAGGAACTTAAATATTTAACTGTGATAATGTGTGGAAGAGAAAGAATCTACTCACCCTCCCTACCTAGGCTTTCAGAGACATGGAGTACAACACTAGTGGAGGCTTTTAAAAGTCTACCTTTAAAATAACCACCTAGTGCTTCCTAATGAAATATTCAATCGCACATGCTGAAATATACATCTGTTTCTAGAAGACAGAGGAAATGTAAAACAGTCTTTAATGACACTCGTTCGCTGAGTTTGTGCCCTACCTATTTTGCCATCCTTTAACAGATCAAAAAGAAAAAATAAGAGAAAAACACTCCTGAAGATGTTAAACATCAAAATGTAAATAACTTCTCTCTTCAGGAAATGCCACTGCAATGCAAACTAACAAATATCTCTGTAAACATCCAGGGGAAAGCCGTCATTAGCACTGTCAGGCTCTGTGAATATCAAGCAGTTCCGGTGTCACACACAGGGATTTGCAGCTGCGAGACACGCTCTGCATCTAAGCCATCTAGACATGTAGCTAGGAAATGAAAAATCTCATCCGGACAAGAAAATAAACAAAGGCCATATGTAGCAGGCACGGTGAGTCTCCCTGGTTCATATATTTAGACTGTAAGGTTAACACGGGTTGTGTGGAAGTGAGAAGTCCATGTAGGAAGATAACTGAAGATATCTGCACTCAGAATGACAGACATGAATATTCATAACCACAGAAGTCTTCCAAGCAAGTAGTTAAGGATTAGGTCCAGTAGGTCTCTGGGATTTAGCCTACACACTCTATTGTGTCATCTCTGGGGTGTTTACCTAGTCTTTTCATAGACTCACCTCCAGAAATTTTACTTGATTCAACTCCCCTTCTATGAAGCTCTAACACAATCCCATATCCAAGCTGCGTCCCTGATTTCCCAATCTAGAATTCCAAATTCCTTTTTCTTCTGATATCGCTACTTTATATTTTATAAATTTTAAACCAAACCCTCCATGCCTTCAAATCCAAACCCTAGTGTTTCTTTCTGATCCCTCTTAAATGTGCCCGCCCCTTATGCAGCATCTTGATAGCTTTATCACTTCTTTTTTTTTTTTGCATTAACTATTTTTTATTAGATATTTTCTTAATTTACATTTCAAATGTTATCCCGAAAGTTCCCCCTCTCCTCCCTCCCTAATCCCCTGTCCACCCACTCCCACTTATTGGCCCTGGTGTTCCCCTGTATTGGGGTATATAAAGATTACAATACCAAGGGGCCTCTCCTCCCAATGAAGTCTGACTAGGCCATCTTCTGCTACATGTAGAGATAGAGACACCTGTTCTGGGGATTCTGGTTAGTTCATATTGTTGTTACTATTCTAGGGTTGCAGACCCCTTCAGCTCCAGGGGTTCTATCTCTAGCTTTTCCATGTAGGTCCTGTGTTCCATCTTATAGATGATTATGAGCATCCACTTCTGTATGAGACAGCTATATCAGGGTCCCTTAAGTAGGCACTAGCTATCCTATGCAATAGTGTCTGAGTTTAATGACTGATTATGGGATGGATCCCCCCTGGTGGGGTAGTCTCTGTATGGTCCATCCTTTTGTCTTAGCTCTAAACTTTGTCTCTGTAACTGCTTTCATGGGTATTTTGTTTCCTATTCACAGGAGGAATGAAGTATCCACGCACTGGTCTTCCATTTGATTTTCTTGTGTTTTGCAAATTGTATCTTGGGTATTCTAAGTTTCTGGGGTAATATCCATTTATCAGTGAGCTTTATCACTTCTTGTCCGCTCTACTAGAAGAACGCACTCTTCTTCCCTGTCATCCTTCTCTAACATCCAATCCACGCCAGGTTTTGCCCACACCCTTCTCTTTATAATTTAATGTTTGTTTATCATATTAAAACCAGCTAGCCATTGTTCAATCTAAGCTAGTGGCTAAACAATAGAGTCCACTGCCCAAGTTGATGGAAAACTCTGCATTTTGATTTATGAAGATTTACCTCATCAGTAAACAATTGTCATTTGTCTTAAAGATATATGTATTTATTTTATGTGTATATGTGTGCCTAGGGGTGTGTGTGTGTGTGTGTGTGTGTATACTTTAGTTATAAGCAGCTGTGAGACAACTCATATGGGTGCTGGGAACTGCAGTTCTCTTCAAGAGCAGCATGTGCTCTTAAGAGCAGAGCCAGAACCCAGAACCTTGTTTCTTTGGGAGACTAGCTCTCACAGGTTCTAGGCTTAGTTTGGACTCCCTGTGTAGTCAGGGATGAGTGTGAATTTCAGCTCCCCCTGCCTCCTTCTGTCATGGGCTGTGATTAGAGGAGTATGCTGCAATGCCTGGTTAAAAGAGAGCTGGGGATCAAAACCATGACTCTGATCATGCTAGACCAATGTTCACCATCCTTGACACATTTCCAGCCCCAGAATCCCTAGAGCATTGAGTAGGGGACAGTACAGTGAGAGTTGAGTAGCAAGCCCCAAGGCTACCCCAATAGCCTTCTGTGCAATAAATAGTTACATGATCAAGAATGAGCAACTCCTGTTTCCTGAAGTTCTCTCAGCTATAGAGCATGGATATTGTAAAGCATCCTGATTTATGTAGACACAGTCCAAAGATTTGGAGAGTATGAGTATGCCTTATCAGTTAATAATGACTACTGTTGTTATTAATTATATATTATTATAAAATTATTCTTACAAAGCTTGGGCTACAAAAATAGTACATTGTAGAAATACTGGCCATGCATGCTTCAGACCCACTGGTTTGTGAATGCCTCTTATTGCTGAAAATAATGCCGACTAGGAATGAGGAATTCCACTGACACAAATAAACACAGGCGAATTTTATTCTACTCAACTAAAACAGATGATAAATTACTAAATTTTATTTGAAAAGCTCTCGTTTTTGAGGTAAATGTGGAACATAAACAATTTCCTTGAATTTAGGCATATTGATCAACAAGGTGAGGAAGCAAGGCTGACTTGGTAGAAACACCTGTGTGGGGAGTTTGAAACAACTAGAGTAACATTGATGTAAACAGGGCATTGTAAGCTGCAGGTGAAATTGCAGGTGTAGGGGATGTGGAAGGGCTACTTTATTACCACACGCTTAAGGAGCCACAGTGTCTGTGCAGAAAGCATGATAAGCTACAGTATTTGAGGACTTTAAAAGTAAATAGCACCAGGCATACGAGAGGAGAAAATCAGAATCTCAAATATCAGCAAACCAGTATCTATGAGCTTCCATTTTCCCTTCTGATCTTCCTTGACCTAGACAAATACAGCCCCAGTCTCAGAGATTATCCTTAGTGTAGACAGAATCTAGACCTCTGGTGTTAGCTCAGGATGTAGGATTTAGGGCTCCTGATACTCCAAAATGAATGAAAATCACTTTTTTTCTCTTCACTCTTGTACTTTAGGTCCATGTAATCTTGCCATGACAGTGGTGGGTAGCAGTAATGAAAACAGATGAAATAGGGACACATAGGCTGCTCTAAAACTCACATATTCTATAAACCATGAGAGGAGAGCTTTTGTAGGGGAAGATAAGATCTGAAATTGTGTGGAATGATCTGTTTCACATCTCCTTCATCTCTGTTCTCCTACCATGTGGCCCCAGAAGGAGGGTAGAATTCTACCGTAAAAAATGGGCAAATCATAACGATGGAGAACCAACAAGGGGACCTGCAGGACACAGAGCAGGGCCAGCAAGGTCATAGAAAAGAAGAATGAAGAGAAAAAGCCCACTTAATGTTGTATATGAACTCCAAACCTCAGTCCAGCCTGAGAGTCTGAGGTAAAAAAAAAAAAAAAAAAAAAAGAGAGACCACAGATGCCAAGAAGTGAGTCAAGAAGTCAGATCGTCAGGAAGGTCTCCATGTAGCTGGATGACAAATATGAGGGTTAGAGCCAAAGGACACATAGTTTGGAGAACAGGAGTGAGAACGGAGGGTGTCTATAGACAAAAGGATGGAACACAAATATTTAGCCACAAAACTGGAAACCACAGTTTTAAATATGTTTACAAGAGGTTCAAAATAAATAAGTTTAAATGTAACTCTTTCAAATATACAAAAAGGATTTAATTCATCAAACCTATTAATACCAATGGTATGCATCAAAAAGTCTAGATAAGTAGGCCGACTTTGATAAATGATTAGAAGACTGAGTATTAGCAAAGCTGTCCACTCTCCCCATGCTGATCCAAAATCCATGGGCACATGTTTGGAGAGTTCTTTGAGCAGGTTTCTGAAGTTCAAGAAAAGGCAAAGATAACAGAACAGGGAAAATGACTTTGAGAAAGAAAACAAGTAAAAGTTTCTTTAAGTGATTGCTACTAGAAACTCACAGAAATCATACAGCTATGACTACAGCTTAGATGCATTAGTAAAAACAAAATAAAAGAATAGACAGGCAATATGCTTAATTGGTTTCTGAAAAAGTTATGAGCATGGCAATGGAGACAAAAGTCTTTTCTGTAAATGGTGCCGAGACAATTAGATCTTTATTTATAATAAAAACAAAATTCGGCTTGAGCCTCACAACTTTAGTAGTAGATAGTAGTTCATAGAACTAAAACTTATAAGAATGATGCAAGGGAGATTGTGAACCTGAACAGGTGACACCAAATTCACGCCTATGGAAAGAGAAAGGTATCAGGATAGGGAAATTAATTACAATAGAGCCAGCATTTGGAAAGTGAAGGCAAGAGAATGGTGAACTCAGTGCTAGTCCTGGGTTAAATAATAAGGCTATCTCAAAACATCAAAGCAATGGGGAGAGAAGGTGGGAAAGGTGGATGAGGAGAGAGGGAGGGAAAGAAAAAAAAGATGAAGAAATATCCAGAAATAGGTACTTCATCAAAATTGACATTATCTCTTTAGACAAGGTTGTTATAAGAATACAAGGACAACTGTATGGCTAGGAGAAAGTTTCCAGTATGGACTGTGTGAAAAAGAACCAGAACCTAAAATAGAGAAAAAGCCTCCAAACTCTGTAGCAAGGAAACAAGTAATCAATGTGTGAAATACTTGACCACTTACATTTCAAAAAATGGGCGTGCAGATGGCAAAAGGCATGTGAGGAGATGGCCTGCAGCCAGAGAAGGTATGCTTTGATGAAAACTAAAATCACTCTAATATGTTGTTTCAATGACTTGGACAACCAGGGAGGCTGCACACTGGCTGGCATCCTCACACAATGCTGTTATGGAACCATTTTAGTGGTTTCCTATAAAAACCAAACACTTCTCAAGTGACCTAGAAGCACAAATTCTACATAATTATCCTACAGAAATAAAAACCTGTGGTTACTTTAAAAAGTGCGCACAATATATTTAGTAGCCTCATGCATAGTCACCAGGCAATGAAGACACCTTACGTGTCATTTAATATGAATTATTAAACTACCTGTGTTATATCTATACTGTGGAATATTATTTATCAATAAAAGAAACATGATAAACACCAAAACTTGTATGGATTGTAGGTATTAGGCTGAGGGAATGAAGCTGATCTCTAAGACTTAGATACTCTGACATATCAAATGATCACCTTATATCTTAAATATTAAAACTGTACTAAAAGGGGCAATAGATCCTTTGGTGACAGAATGCTTTGGGTGGTGATCCAGTGGAGGGCCAGATCTACATTCTGATTCTGGTGCTCTCATGAGAATGTAGTTGTACACTATTAGGTATAGAAATGTAAAAAAAAAAAAAAACCTTTAACTCTACTAGTTTGTGAAGTTGAATAAATGAGAAAGTAGACTGTCATCTTCTCTGATAATAAATTAACAAGCAAAGAAACAATTTCTTTTGTGAGTATAAAGAAACTCATCTTAAGAAGATGACTCTTCCATTTTAACCAAATTTAATTTTTACTATTTCATTGGGATGCCAGAGTCAACATCTATTTTATATTATGCACTATGCTTTTAAAGTAACAAAAGACATTAGAGAATACACACACACACACACATATATATATATATATATATATATATATATATATATATATATACACACACACAAAAGGCCACAAGAAAAATTGGAAGTAGGTCATCAAACCGGATAGAAAATTGCTCATTCAAAGACACACAATGAATTTACATCACCAGTGATCTGGAATCTACCACCAAATTATTCATTTAGACATATAGAAAAGAAACTATTGTTAGGTTATTGCTTTGTTTTATTATGTGTAAGTGTTATTCATTTTGGTTAGATTAAGGGAAAGAATGGATGGAGAAGAGATACACATAAGGGAAGAGGCTATTGAAAAGAGACACAAGTGGTATAAAGAAGAGGGCTTTACTGGGTTAGTACATAAGCAGTCATGAAATGTGACTTTGAGTGTAGACTTTTCTAAAAGAAAAAAATTGGCAGCTGATGTAATGATTTCCTGTGTAAAGGTGATTGCCATTCAGTTTGATAACTGAGTTTGATTCCAAGAGTCTACAGAGTGGAGGGACAGGCCCCACTCCTGTGCGGTATCTTCTCATGTTCACATGAGTGTTGTAACATGCACATGCCCACATAGACAGACACATAGAAAGACAGACTGGCAGGCACGCATGCACACATGCACACACACACACACACAACTAGATGAATATAAAAATCTAAAGATTTAAAAGAAAAGAATATATCTATCTTTAAGGCTGGGACAAATTATCATGGCAGCTAGGTAGAGTTTTTGTACTTCTTACAGAACTAGTTTATGTGAATGTCTTTCAAATGTTATAATGCTAATCAAAATGCATTTAGATATGAAAAATGTACATGACAATCATTGAGCATTGGAGCACTCCATTATTAAAGACTGATCATAAAACAGTACTTAATATTAAGATTCTGAGGTACATATTTTTAATCAGACATTTTTTTTGTGCTTTTTAGTTTTGTGTTGGCTTTTTAATAGTAGGAAGTAGTACTAGAGGTTTCTCCAAGAATACCAGGACCAAAAGGTCAGAATTATGGTGTGAGAACATGATTTTAAAGTATAATGTATTTCAAACCTGTACAGTTGGAAATTCAATGAGTTTTAAATTATGGGAGACATGTACTCTGAAACTGAACAGCTCCTGTGACCTACATTTTCACACTTAATTGCTTCTGGGTTTGTTTTGAATTCTTCTGTGGCTCACTAATCAAATCTTCCAGTTTTCCAAGTGCTATTTTCTCTACTCTCCTCTAATTTAGCAATATCTTCCACCAATAATTCTTTGACAACCATAGAATTTCTATAGAAATATAAAAATAATGTAAGATTAATAGAAAAATAGTCATTACTTTAAAAACACTTGTTAATTATCATATTAATCACTTCCAGTCACAGAAAGGGAACACAGAGAAGGACAAAAGTGCCTATCTTTATGAAAATTCCCATACCAATACTAGAAACATATAAGCTATCTGTCAGATGGGCAGATCCCTGGAGGAAAGGAATTAATGCAGACAGATAGAGGAGTTCTGTGTTGAGGCTGTTTCTTTATAATCAGAGGCAGGTAAATGTCTCAAATGACATTTGAACAAGCACCAAAAGGAAAAGGAGAATGAGCTGTACATATCTCTGAAGTAAGAGTATTCCAAAAAGCATAAGGGTCAAAGGCCTTGAAATGAATCTGTGCTCTCATGTGCTAAAAACAGCACAAATGCCATGTAGCTAGAAGAAAATGACTAAGAGAGCTGTAGTACTTTTATGTCTATTTCTGTGATTAAATATTCTGAACAAAAGTAATGCAGGGGAGAAATGGTCCATTTGACTAACAGTTCCAAGTTATATTCCCTCATTACAGGAAAGTCACAAGGTTAAAGTCAGGACTTTCAAAGAGCCATATCACATGCACAGTCAAGTACACAGAGAGATGAAGACACCAAGCATCCACCTGATTTCTCTTTCTTTCTCTTTCTTCTCTTTCTTCTTTCTTCTTTTCTTCCTTCCCTTCTTTTTCTTTCTTCTTCCTTCCTTTCTTCATTCCTTCCACTCTCTTCTTTCTCTCTCTCTCTCTCTCTCTCTCTCTCTCTCTCTCTCTCAACCCAGTCTATGGAATGGTATTACCCAGAGTGGGCTGAAACTTTCCGTATCAGTTACAGCTCACAGGCCAATATGATCTAGATAACTCTTCATTAAGACTCTTCCTATGTGATTCTAGGTTGTGTCCAGTTGACAGTTAAATTAACCAGTTCAAGAGAAACGTGAATTTTGTAACAAAACCTAGCTAATTCTTACAGACTTGGTAACCCTAAACAGCACTCAGAATTCATGGGTTCTGTGGATGAGAAATCATCAAGGCCCTTGAACCAGGGTCTAACCAAGTTGAAGTGAAGATGCAGCCTGGGTAGTACATTCTTTTTCTTTCATGGAGACTATAGGAAAGAACATGATTCTTATGAGAGTTGTAGAAATGTATCCCCTTGTATTCACTTCCTGTCAAGCTATCAAAGTGATGCTCAGCTCTCTATGTCCCAAGCTATAGCCCTAATGCTCTCTCCATAGACGTTCCAACATAGAAGGATGCTTTTTCAGAACTAACGGTAGGCTCACCATATCCAGTGACTTAAGATAGTATCTTATAATGGTACTTTGACTACTAATGTTCATGACAGGATGAGATGTGAACTAGTGGACAAAATGTTTTAATATTCTTTTCCCAGGTTATACCCACACTGAAGGGGAAGGTGTTATGCAAAGCATTACTCCTGTGGTGGGAATCTTTGGAACTCACTGAGCTTCCGGTCTCTCACTAGCAAAGGTTGATGAAAGAGTTCAGACTCTAGAACTATACAGGCCAATGTGGGAACCTTTATTTTTCTTCTAGTAAAATAATCAAGAAAACATTTTGAACTAAAGTTTTGAAGTGAGAGCATGAGTTATATGTATAGAAATGATGGAGAGCTGGGAACAGGGAGCAGCATGAAGACAACTGAGAGAGATAAGGCTAGGTTAGAATTGAGGCAGATTAAAGTCTTGTTTAATTTGAAGACCTGACTTATAAGATTGCTAGGATGAAAAGAAATAAATAAATAGAATGTTTTGAAATTGGAAACTGTATGACTAAACAAGATTTGGGGAGAAAAGTAGGCAGTACACAGGAAGGGGGTCCATTTTAAATAGTTTAAATTATTTGGACTTCACTTATCTGTAAAAGTGGATAATTGGCTTTTGATAAGAAGAAAGGAGGACAGGAAAATAAGTTGGTCAATACAGAGAGGAGAGGCCCTTGGTCCTGTGAAGGCTCAATGTCCTAGTGTAGGGGAATGCCAGAGACAGGAAGGAGGAATGGGTAGGTTGATGATCAGGAGTTGGGAGGGGGGAGGGGTTTTCAGGGGGAAACCAGGAAAAGGGAGAACATTTGAGATGTAAATAAAGAAAATATCTAATAAAACAATCAAAAAATTTGCAGAAGATGAAATGGTTCTGCTGAAAAAAAGAGCAGGGGGCTAGAGCATGAGTTAGACATATAGAATAATGAAGGGCATGTGTTTACCATGATAGACAACTGACAGATACCAGTCTGTGATCTGTGAGCTGAAGTAGCTAATCCCTGGAGCCAGGTTCTCAGATGAGACAAAAAGCTTGCTAAAAAACAGGAGTCATTTTCAAGAGTCAGAATTAATCTTCACAGCACAAGAAAAATAATTTCTAGTGCTTGGTAAATATACTGTGGGAAAATGCCAAATTCTCTTAGTGAAACAGAAACCAGACAAGTGTCTTGAGAAACAGAAAAAGGTGAGAAAGTTTCAAGATTTGCAGAATGACGTGGCATTAAGCAGTGGCCCAGATAGTGAGAGAATGAATTAAACAAAGGTTAAATGCTACTACTATGCTGTTATTGAAGGCACCCAAGAAATTAGGGTGCATTCTCCCAAGTGTAGCCTGGGAACATGGAAGCTAGATGTCTCTCTCTACTTAGTTGCAGAAATGCAATTGCAAGGTAAATGATCTAGACAGTGGTTTTAGTTAGACTTACTTTTATCAAAAATAATAACTTACAGTTTTAGCTAAGTGGTTAACTGTGTTATATTTTGCTCAATGGAAAAGGGAAGTCTTGTGAGTTGAGCATGACATATGATGTTTAGGGGATGGACCAGGAAATCCCCTGGTTGGGCAAAAGCAGAGGATTTTGTAGAGTGCTGTGAAAGACAAGGATGCAAAGTAAAAGTAGTGACTTAACGGTCACAGAAGTACCACATGGAGTGTTCTAGAAAGATATGAAACAGTATGATTAAAGTAAAAACCCTGGAGGGATAAGATTAACACCATCTGACAAGTAGCTAGACAGTAACATGAAGGCCAAATGGGTGGCTGATATGGAATAGAAAAACCCTAAGTGCTCAATGAACTGTAAAGGTCATTGACTTGGCTACTGAATGCAAAAGACAGACAGACAGTGGTGATGATACTGTATCAACAATTAAAAGTCCTACAAGGTGGAGAGTGACATATGAAGTTTACCTTAGACATGGGAGAGAATTAGATGATTGGAAGCCAAAGGCCTCTCTCCAGAGCTTTCAGAAGATACAGCTCTTATATTAAGAATGAAAAGGGACAAAACAAAGTTGGTTGGGAAGAGCTGGCAGGGATGTGAGGGTGGAGCTCAGATATCAGAATTCACTTGGAAAGCAGAAACTTTAATGGAGCAGAGTCCTTACAAAAGATAAAGAAAGATATATGTCCATGAAGATGAGGGAAGACAAAGGGCATCCTGGAGTGCCACGTGCTAAGTAAAAATCGCAGTAAAAATAGACAGCAAGTTTAGTCAAAGTGTGCTAGGGCAGGCAGTCTTGGTAATGGAGAGATTCTGTAAGGGCTATAAGAATCTATCAAACAAGTCAATTAGGATTCTAACTTGTTCTGTCATACTGTCTGGACTCTGTACTGATAAACAATAAACCATCTGGTGAATATTCTGGAAGTCAATGTGGTTCGTTTTCACAGCTGAAACATCATAAATAGAACCATAAAGATTTGTGCACCACAATTCTTATATTTTCATGGAGGAAACAGGAATGCTGTTTTTATCTGTTCCAAATGGGGGGACCAGCAATCAATCATTTATCTTTTACCAGTTTTCTATAGAGCACCCAAGAAACTATCCATTTCTTCCTCTGTTTCTTCCCCCTCAAAATGTTATTTCAGATTTTTGGCTATAGCAAGAAGCATCTATTAGTCAATGAAAGATCCTGCACAATTCTAAGGACTCGTATAAAGAAAGAATAACTTTGGCTTTTTTCTATGCTGAAGTTCAAATAGAAAGAGAAGATATATGATCAAAAGCCATAGTACTAAATTTTATAGTTCAAAAGAGGTTATATTTTTGTGCAAATTTCTGGTAACTAGAAGAGATGTATTCCTAGTAAAAAAGGATTCACTCATTTTAGCTAATCCTGGATTTAGCCCCTTTTCTTGTTATTACTGGACAAGCTTTTAGGCCAATTGAGTACCAGTGTGACACTGATGAGTGAGGCCTATAGCCCAGGAACAATCCCCAATTTATCCTGTAGAAACTGGTTTGTCAGAAGTACTGACAGCTATCTAAGACTAGGGTGAAAATACTGTTCATGAGAAATGGCTGTGGCTTGGTTTCGTTCTCAACTGCCTGCTCTGGTGCTCTGAGGAACTCTTCCTTCTGCTATACTAATTGATCTTTCCTCTGAGCAAGTCACATTTGGGATGGATTCATCTCTCCTTATTTCCTTCCTTGGGTTCTTCTCATAGACTATATTGTCTATATAGCAGCAGGCGATCCCCTACATGTCTCCTCTGTGCTGGGTTATACTGCTCTTTATGTATAGAGAAAATGTTTTTTTTCAAAGCCTCTCATCTTCTCCCTTTAGAGTACACACATTATCTACAATGTTCTGATCCATGGTGTGCTTCCAAATTACTTCTACAGTGAATTCTTTGCCTCTCATATGTGACCAGGGAACTGTTTATTACCAAGAAAGATAGGCAAACTTCCTCCTATAACTCCCTTCAGAGCCTGTTAAATACTTTATTTCCAGAATATTCCAAGCAAGAAGTATATATGCAAAACATCTTCATATTCTGTGAGGGGAGTTCACAGGCATGGGCTGTACAGATTGCTAGACTCAGCCCTTGTACTGATCAATCCTCAATGTCAGCTTGTCTGGATTTAGAATCTCCATGGAAAAGCACTTTTGGGCTGCCTAAGGAAAAAGATTTAAAATGTTGGGAAAGTCTTGATCTGCCTCTGCTTCCTGACACATAAACAGCTTCATCACGATCTTCTGTCATGCCTCCCCTAGTATGATGGTCTGTGCTCTCAAATTGTAAAGCAAAATAAACTCTTCCTTAAGGTGCTTTTGCCATGTGTTTGATCACAGCACCAAAACAACAAAAACAAAAGCCTATTTTTATGCAGCTGTGAGCAGTGCACAAACTGTGGAGTTATCTACGGATTTGTGTCCATTTTCATCTGGATGACTATGTTGTCAAATGCTGATGCCTGTCTCAATTCTTGCCTTCTTTTAAGCACACTAATCTCTTCAACTAGGCTTCCCTCTTCACAAAGTCAGTGAGCTTCCTTCTATAGACCTGAGTATCACACCTGTTGCTTTCAGAGGTGGAGGAATTGTTGTGCTTGGATCTTTACTAACAACAAGAAAAATGCATATGATACAGCAAATGCATTGTCTGAAGTTATTTAAAGGACTGTAGCAAAAATCTTGCAACACTCATTTTAGTCTAGACCAACCACCATCCTAGCCACTACTTTGCTCTCTCAGAGTTCTGGAGGCTGGAGTGTGAACTTACAGTACCAGAGTGGCTAAATTCTGAAGAGGGCTCTCATTTGGCTTGCAGTTGGCTGCCTTCAGCTATGTCCTTACACAGAGAAAGGGAACAAGTTCTCAGCAGCACCTCCTCCTATGTGAATGCAAATCCCAGGAATCTCCCACCCCATCAACCCATAAAGCCCCTCCCATTGCCTTTCACACATGGCATCTGTTGTGTCACAACACTTGGAGGACTTCTCTCCAAGGTACCATTATTCAATGTTTGGTACACTTACAATGTCTCACAGAGAATTTTGTACTCATATAGACATTTATTATGTTTTACAAAATAATCAAATACAGAATATATATCACTTCAAACGTGTTGTTTATATATGGTGAGAACATCAGATTATATAGGATATATAGATATCTGTCTTATGACAACATAGTTAGCCCTGAGAATTATGAGCTTAAGTAATAACTGCCTAAGAAGCAGAGTTGCCCAGAGCCCTTTGGAGTATCATTCTCTGATTTACTTCTTTGTGAGGGCAGTGTATGATAAAGGCAAGAATGCATTAATCAGCCGAGGATCAATTAAATCCCATTTTTGAAAAAAAGAAAAAAACAAAGCAGAAAGCAAATGTGCTCTAGGTTTTATGGAAATCTCAGATTGATGCTGTTAACTGTAATAGTGTGCAGCATTCATCATAGACTGTGTAACAGACACTATTACAAGTGCATTGCATTCAGTATTTTTAAAAATATAAACTACCTGATATTCTTAGCTCCAGTTACAGGCAATTTTTGTGAGACTTTCTGAGGACCCAAACTAGTGCCTCCATTTCTCCATTTCTAAAACTTCTTTAAGGTAACCAACATGTCAGTCCTACAGTCTGCTAAAGAACCTCATGACTCACATGGATGTGGTGACTGAACACAGATGACTCAAAAATTGAAGAGAAAACTCTCCCGGAGTGACTACTCATGTGTAATTATAACTCATTGCTTTGCTCTCTGCTTTCAGGCTCCCCTACAGCTGCATGAGTAACCTGAAGCCTCTGCTTAGAACCAATCCCAGATAACATGACTGGAAAGTTCTCTGACTCACCTCCTTGCAGGAGGCCATAGGACAGAAAGGCTAGCTCTCTCTGAAGACAGAACTGCAAGATGTAAAAATAGGGAAAACACATCTACAGAAATGGCACGTATTCCCATTTTTAGTCTCTCTGATCATAAAATTCAAATAAAACTTTGCTTGCTGTATTATTTTATATTCAGGACTGGGCATTTTGACATTCTAAGACTTCAAAGACATTGCAAAGATAATCTGTCAGGAACGACTACAATTCTATAATAAATATTATAAGATCAGTTAGATGATTTTTTTACAATTTTCCACATTCTATGGCCTTCATCTCACTTACAACTTTTGCCAATCTATTCTTCAAGTGACCTTGTCATGAACAAAACAAAAAAAACCAAACATAGTCATTAAGTAGTATTTAATTCACGATGAAGGTGTCAGGGACAAAGATGACATGGGAGAAAAGTTCCCTTCTTGTGATCAAATGATAAGCTCATTGACGTTAAATCTGGCACATGCATTTATAATTTAGCTTTCTTTCTGGTGTTATTCTCAGCAGGTTGGGGAATTTAAGCAAAGTAATTAGTTCCTGGTGACAGTAACTTCTTTCATTAGAGTCTCAACTGATCCTTCCATGCTCTTAAATGCCAATGCACTCATGCCCTGCAGAAATCCATCTGTACTAGAACTAGTAGCCAATCTCAGAAGCCAAGGCATTTAGTATCTGTGGGCAATTTGCCCAACAAGCGAACACAACAACCTTAGGAGACCACTCTCCTATTTACCATGCAAGCCCCTGATAAATCTTCAATTTGATTTTAGATAAGAGAACAGTATTTTCCATGCAAATGTAATAAGTTCCAAATACTTTGACGAGTAACTCACTCATCTGATTACAGACAAGGTTGACAGTAGACATCTCCCACTGCAACATGGCATTGAGGAAAATAGCCCTGTTATGGTGGTTTTAACTGTGCTTATTTACACATTTATTTATTTTGTGGTGCTGAGCAATTGCCATGTGCCTGAATGTGAGTACAAATACCATGACTGAGAAAGGACAGCTTGCTGGAACGGCTTCTCTCTTTCCAGCATGTAGGCCCATAGAACCAAACTTAGGTTGTCAGGATTAGCAGCAAGCACCTTCACCTACTGAGCCAGATTCCTGGCCTCTGAGCTATGGTTCTATTAGAAGGCACTGAGACTGCATTCCACATCAGCGATAATCACTGAATTCCAGTTAGTGAGTCAACACGGAGGTCCTGAACTCAAGATCCTGTCAGAGGAAACAAGGTTTACAAAGGAAGGTCATTCCCCTGTGCTCGCAGGCTGTATTTTCAATCACTCTTACATGTGAATATTAAATAGGACAGATAATTAATCAACAGAAAATCCAAAGATAGACTCATGGGAAACAGCTAAGAGCTGGTGACCTTCTTGTGACTGCTCAGATTTTTATTAGCTGTGCTGGATCATGAATGATGAGCTCAAAGGAAAGACAAGAAGGAAATCATTGGTCAAAAGGAAATTGAGTCAATTGGAAACCATGGATATGGATGATGACCTGCCCTTACTGAGAACATGCCTGGATCATTTCAGATTTCTAAGGGGGTTGGGTAAGAAAATTTGGGGTAAGAGATAGGGGCTGAACATCAGAATAGTGAACATGCAAACATGACCATGGCCAAAGTCTAAACTTAGCACAGAGAACATGACACAAAGTGATAGCACAGAAATATAAGAACTCTGACTTAGCATTAGGAAAGCATTTCATGACCATACACAACACAATGTAAGGAATGAGTAACTGCAAAGATGATGTGTGCAGCTACTGTAAGATTTAAGTACAGACCTCTACCAGGCTAATGTAAGGAATGAGTAACTGCAAAGATGATGTGTGCAGCTACCGTAAGATTTAAGTACAGACCTCTAGCAGGCTAAGGTGGAGAAGCCTGTAGGCCTGGATGAAGATTCCACATTCGTGGTGTGTGCCCAATTATGCTTGCTATAGATAGGCAGCTCATAGGTGTGGAGGGAGCATCATGTGAAGCTTTAAGAAGAAATGTGCACAATCAGATGAGAGTTTCAGGAAGAGATAGTAGATGCTGTGATTCTGACATTTTTCCTTTGGGAAAAATTTTTATTAAGAAAGAAATAAAGCTTTCAAAAGAAGAGTAAAGTTTGCTCTGGCATGGTTAAAACAAGCAATAATTGTGAAATTAGCATGTGTTACCTAATCAAGCTTGGAAGAATTTGCCATGACCTCAACCCTAGACAATGATCTATAAGTAACTAAGGAATGTTTAGAGCAGAAAATATAATCTTCCCCAGGAAAGATCACACCAGTTGGTTATCTAATACCAAGTGGTCATCTGTAAAAGCATATATACAAGTAACATAGGCACACACACAAAACACACTCACACACACACACACACACACACACACACATACACACACAAATAATTAAAGAAAAGGAGGTCATGAATTTGAAGGAAAGCAAGAGATCAGAAATGTGAAAGGGTTTGGAGGAGGAAAGTGAAGGAATTAATGATGTAGTTATACTATAATCTCAAAAAAAAAAAAAACATTGAGTAAGGGAGATGTTTTTCAAACCATTGAAAAATGGGAGAAAAGAGACTTGACACATGAGTTGAAAGTAAATATCCATTTGATAAAGTCCCACATATTAGCCTACTCACATGTGTACTTAAGAATGTGCTTATGGTAACAGAAAGCTCATAGATAAAAGTAGACAGTACCTTCCTTTATTTCCTGGGAAATTCTTTTGTTACTATTGTTATAAAGCAGGGTTTTCTAAAGTACATAAGTATATTTTTTGAGACTTGGAGACTAACAAGTTGTTAATGAATGTTCCATGGAAAAATTGGCTCTTAGTCAATTCAAATAAAGTTGGCTATGACATGCATCCTTTGAGTTTCCCAAAGGACCTCAGAGGGCTAGTGAGGACTGTGAAGCCATATAGGAGGAAAGCTTGCTTCTCTTTTCTTTTTATTATCAGAGCTTCAACCATTTTTATCGTTAAATTCCTTTTTCTCAAAGAATATATACCATTAACAAGTAGGTCTCTAGTGTGTCAAATGTTGCTGTTTGAACAGAGATGATGTAAATGAAACAGGAGAGTAGATAATAATGATGAACATGACTCTGGGAAGCATGACAAAGTCTAGCACAAGATTCTCACAGGTAAATTAGCTCTCATACTTCTTAAGCACGTGTATCTTTGTGTACAGAGAGTAACTTCAAGTGATTCACATTTTAATAGACTTCAGGGTTTTCTGTACAAATTGTGGAAGTACTGAAATGTATGCTAGGCATGTGCTGTGCTGTCAGTGTCTAAGAACTTCAAACCAATTTTCAAATTGATGAATCCCACACCTTTGGAACAATGAAAACTAAGGAAGTGCAGATTGGTTCCCATGGCCTTACCGCAAGTCATGAAAATAAATTAGACACATAAAGAAAATTACAGAATATATAACTGCAGAATCTAACCTAGTGAATGCAAAGAAAACATTGATATAATATGATAATATTATTATCAGTCAAATAATTTATGACTGAGAATAACCTGTGTCAGCTCCTATTTAAGCTGAACTATTTATAGAATGTCTAATACAATCCTGTAAAAAAATGTTCAAAGATCTCAACAAAGAAAAATACTAAAATAATTATTAGCATTTTCTGTGTTGGCATTATTATAGCATGTCATGTTAGTGGTTCATGGGATCCTTACAACAAGTCCTGTAGGAGAGACAGTACTGGCACCCATATCTCACAGACATGAAACTGAGCTTAGGACTGGTAATGGAGCCCATATGGTAGCTGCCCTAGTATACACAAAGCTCTGGGTAGGCTCCTTAGTACCACATAGCTGGGTGTGGTGGTAAATGTCAATAGTCATAGAACTTGATGGATAGCTGAAGGTTAACCAGAATTACAAGGTCATTCAGCCTCAGAGTATTCAACCATTTGCAAGGCTATAGAAGAGCCAGGATTCAGGCTCAGGAGTAATTTTAAATTAAATATTCTATTTCTTTATTGTCACAGAATAATATTTGCATGCTTTGCATTTTCTACTCATTTATAACAAATGTGTAGAATTTCAAGAGCTACTACAAGATGGCTCATGTGAGAGACCATTGATGCTATCACCC
Source organism: Mus minutoides (assembly GCA_902729485.2). Lineage (NCBI taxonomy): Eukaryota > Metazoa > Chordata > Mammalia > Rodentia > Muridae > Mus > Mus minutoides. The sequence continues at coordinate 25,793 of LR751874.1, forward strand.
TTAGAGTAAAGATAAGAAAGGCTAGAAGAAGGAAATCAAGAAGAGTTAGAAGGAGGAAATCAAAGGTGAAAATTATGTAAGGATATTTAAGCTTAAATAAATTAAAATTTAATTTTAAACATTTAAATAGTAAATTAAAAGTTATTTTTTAAAAAATTCCATACATAAGTTATAGTCATGTGACATTTACAAATCTCTGTCTTGATTTCAATGCTATGCTCATGAAATTATTAGTAAAAGGTTGTATTTATTTTTCCTAGGAACTCTCGTTCAAACTGCTGCACTTGTCTGATTGGTGCCTCCCCTGTGGTACATGCTAGATAGAATGTCAAAGGGATAAAAGCCAGGATTTAGGATTCAGGTAAGAATCCATTTCTTGATCATTGAAATTTTACATGTATATAAAGATAAGTCCACACCTCTGCCATTAGCGGATTAGAGAACTGTGCAGGTTATAATTTCAAGTAAACTAAACAAAATATTAATGAATGTTTGAAGAAACTTTAAAGCAAGAAGCAATGAGAAAGGTATTTATAATGTTTGTCCCTAGTATAAGGTAGGGAGTGGGACCTTACTACATTTATTAATAATTTACCCACCCACCAATCACAGAAAAGAAATCTTTTGTTACTTTTATTAACAGACATTAGAGAGAGAGAGAGTGAGCAGTCTGCCTGAGGTGATTTGAGTGGTCACAAGGAAGGGACTTGAGCTCAAGTCCTTGTCCTACATCTTTGTTCTTTGATAAAGAACAAAGGAAGACTTAAGGTAGATAAGATGCCTTCAAAAGCCCCATAGAAAAGGGGGACTACTACTCATCTACAGAGCTACAAGCTGAAAATTGATACAAAATAGAAATATATTTCTTTTCTTTTTTTTTTTTTACCAAATTATTGTTTTATTTCTACAGATGTAACCAAAAGCAGTATCGCTAATCTTGAAAGAAAAACTAACATTCTTGTATTTATCAATATTCAGTATTCCAAGGTTATTACCTCAACATAAATACCAATGTCTATGTATGTGCATACGTATATAGACAGAAACTTTAACAGTTGTTATTCCTACCTGTGTGACATTTTTATTATTTCTAATAGCAGGCCTATCTGCCTATTCGCAAGTGGGATGAACACCCAGTGTGAGAGCCCTATCACCAAAGGGATCCAAGAAGATCAGCAAGTATCAGTTTGACAATACCTTCCTGTCTGCAAAATAACTGAGTGCTAACTAACTTGCTAAGTAAGATAACACACAGTTTTCGGGGAGACCTTGATAGACATTATTCAGTCTTCCTCCTGAAGCTGCTGTGAGAATTGAGAGAACCAAGTTGCTAGTGATCTGTTTGCATGTCCATAAAACAGGAAAAATATCATTATCCAGCCCTTTAGAACATTAAATAATAGAAAAAAACTGAAGGAGCTTACTCTTTGGAGGTCTGTGTAGGGGTCTGAGCTGCTGCGGCCGAAACATTGTGTATCTGTGCAAGCAGGTCAGAGGTAAGCAGGAGGCTCTGTGGACTCACTGCTTTTGGAGACAGCCCACTTCCAAGCTCAGCCTCTGGTTCACCTTGTTGTGGGGCTGCTGCTGACTCATACCTATTCTTGCTCATTTCTCTGCTCACCCTGCTGGAGTTGAAGCTGACTCATCCCTGGTCCCTGCATGCTCATTTCCCGAGCAGTATCCTGATGTGCTGTTCTCAGGTAATAGTGAGGATGAGTGTTACTTTGTCGACAATCGAGTACATACCACCCCTGTAATCTGCATCTCTGTAGACATATTCCACAATATTCTGCATTATTCTCTTTTAAAATTAATCAGAGATGTTCTATACTTCCCTAAACCGTTAGATAACAGTTAACTTATATTGTTTAAGACAGAAAATATTTTAGACATATATAACATTTAATTTTGTTGGGCCAGCAGGTAGTTCTGTTGTAATCATGATTTATACTCTAGTAAGAGAACTAATTGAAAGGCTAACAAAAGAAAATAGATTTCAGGGAGATGGCTCAGTGGAGAAAATTCTTACTATGTAAGTGTGAGGACTGGAATTTGGATTTCACCATGTGAAAGTCAGACAGATGTAGTGAGATGTTAGGATGAGCTAAACATTTCTATGATAAGATCAAAGATGAAGGAGGTACTGTGGTCTATACTGAAATAAATGTAAATCTTAACTCAGGTTTTTAGTTACTCAAGGAGATTGCAATTAGTGCCTCACTACTGCTCTGAAAGTTACATTTTTCACTCCTGGACAGATACCTAGGTAAGTGAGGAGAGGTTAATTTTGGCTTACATTTGAAGGGCTCTGTCCATCACAGCAGGGAAGGCATAGCAGCAGGAACAGGAGAGGGTTGTTTATCAAGCATTGGAGTTAGGAAGCAGAGTGGATAGGAAATGAGTCTGGCTATGAAGACTTAAGATCCGCCCCTTGTGACCCATATCCTTCCAGCAGAGCTCCACCTCATAAAGCCTACACAGCAGTCCAAAACAGCTCCAGGGACTGAGGAGCAAAAGTTCAAACACATGAGCCTATGAGGGCATTTCACTTGCCAACAACAGCAGCACACAGGCAATCTTATGCTTAGATTATCATAGTTTCCGAGCTACACGGATCTAGCTAGGAATAAATCCTTGCTACTTGTCTTACATAAAGCAATTAAAAACTTTTTCAGAAACCCAATATCACAAATGAAATTTCCAAACAATATCCATTTACTGAAGCCCAGCTTTGTTTCAGGCATGCAAAAATTGAACTTTAAGATATAACATCAAGAAATTAAGACCCCTAAGAATAGAGTAGATGGCAAAGAAATAACTAAGGACTCTACTAAGGCTGTTACTTTCCTACAAGGCAGCAAAATAGAAACAATAAACTGAGGAATTAATTGAGTTCTCCTCTTCTTATATAACCAGAAGCTATGGGATCTCAGTCAAGTAGAAGTAAATCAGAAACAGTGTTGCATGAATTAAATAAGCTGCTGCATTATTAGTATCGAACCCCGTGCTTGCATGGAGTATATATACTTAATAGATATTCATTAAACATGTTATCAGTATAATCAACTACAAAATGGTTATTGCTGTTATTTTCTGAAGAACCTGTCACTGTTAATAGTATGTAAAAAGAATCCTAGTGTTTGCTGACTAAATACATACTGAATGGAAGGACATAGGAGACTGAACAAAGCCCATGGGGAGTTTGAAACACTCCCTTCTCCCTCCTTCTGTGAATTTCTGAGCAGAAAAGCTTTACCTCTTTGATTGCTTCATGTAGTTGTTGGTTTCCATTGTGGTTGCATAAGTATGTCCAAAACAATGGATTGTTCTCTTAACTGCCAGCTGCACTCAGTAACAAATCTTTGAATTTTTTCCATTCTGTTATTAAACAGTAGAAAACACTACAGTATTCCTAAGCTCTGCTTGAATGGCCTCAAAGGTTTGGGACAAGCTAGAAAAGCAAATGACTGTCAGGTACTTGGATAGCAAACAATGCCGAGTTGCTCCAGGGGTCCATGTTTCTGAGGCTGCTTAGAACAGATAACATATATTTTCCTCAGTCTTTTGACCTAACAGTTGGATCCCATTTTCTGCCACCTTGGGTAACATATCCTAGTTTCCCAGAGCATGCTAATATTCATCTACTTACTACCTAGTGTAAATCTAGGTACTGTGAGAAAATCAGAGAGGTGTAAATCATTGAAGAGACAGTCCTGTATTCAAGCCCTTGCTACCACTCAGCCACCAAGTATATGACATGTGACATTTAATCTTGAGTCTCAGTTATCTCTCGTTGAAAAGACTCCATCTTTGAAATCAATAGCTTTCCAATCAGAAGGGCCTGGACTTAGGTCAACTTCCTCTTATTTGAACATTGTAACTTTACAAAAATGCTAAATAAATTGTTTTCCGTGTCTATTTGATTAATGGAATGGATTAAAGAACATCGTAGGTTAATTTGATAAGGATCAAATGAGCCACCTTCAATAGACTCTCATAGGCTCTCAGCACAGAGCACTCCACTCTGCTGTCCTGGTGTGCTCTCTTATAGCTTTAGTTGCTAAAATAGGATCATTCAATATCTGCCAAAATTAAAATTATAATCTGCTATAAAACAATTCTATGTCAATCATATGACATACAGAAATCAGAACTGCCCAGCATCAAACTGAAAAACACCATCAGAAAACAGAATTAGCATACTAAAGAAGTCGGGGAGATGGAATTCATAAACAAGCAAAACCAAGACAATTGAACAAAATAGTATAGAGGTCAATATTAAATAAGACACCAAGTCCATTTGGAAAACTGGAACACTCCAAACCGGTGATCCTGTATTATATAAATTAAAAAGACATATACATAGGAACCAGATTATATATATCAGAGGTCTTTTCCCATATATATATATATATATATATATATATATATATATATATATCAATAATATTACTCTACATCTTAAAAGATACACAAATGAAATTTGACACTAAATATATAAATTATATATATATATATATATATATATATATATTCTTCTTTAAGTTTTCAGTAAGAAAAACAATCCGATGTACTTGATGTCCAGCTCTGAGAACATGTAAGAGAAACCACTCTGAACTCAGGCTCCTCCTGTAGTGAGATGGAGTTGTAGAATTTAAATTACCTGTTAGTTTCCTAAGAGCTAGAAAAAGCACTGTCAGAACCTTCAGGTTTGAGGACGTGAAAGAAACAGTACCATAAAATATCAGCAACCTGGAAGGATGTCTACAAGCATGTCTTTATTTCTGTAGACATGTTTCATCCTATTGTTTAAAAGCAATAGCTGGAGTATTGAAAGAAGGAAAGTCATAAACAGTCAGTGCAAATAAATATTAAAAGCAAAGGAAAACAGTAATAAAGAATGTTCCTTAACCCTGACCTAATGATCTTCCAACTCAAGATCCCAGAGACAGTACATCAAAAGAAGATGAATCATATCAAAAATAAAACCAAACAGAACAATTAGATGTCATGAGGAAGATACATAGGTTAGAGTAGGGTATAATCTACCTGGCTCACAGTAAAGGAATCCTATGAATAATGACAAAAACAAGGTGAAAAAAATGGCCATTCAAAATTAGTTTGAAAATTAATATTTTTCTAGAAAATAATTCTTTTTGTGGCATTTAATATTGTTCACACAATCACAATTAAATGGCTAGGAATCAGACATTTAGGAAAAAATGGTAATGGGCTCCTCTTTCACATAATTCTAAAAATTATTGCATTGTGGTTTTTCTCCTTAGTATTTTAAACTTGACCCTCCTTACATACTCTCTAAGGCAGTCTGTATGTTCACTAGCTTTTATCTCACTGAAGACTTCTTAATCTCATCCCTTAAGAGGAAAAGCAGGAGGATGCAGGCAAGTCTGAAGGCTAGCCTGGTCTGCAGAGCAAGTTCCAAAGTCAGCCAAGGCTACATGGGTAGAGGCTGTCTTCAAAATACAACCTCTGATTTCTGTTTCATCCCTTCAAATGAACATAATGTATACTACTGTATAGCATGTTGAAGATGAGAGAGAGAGAGAGAGAGAGAGAGAGAGAGAGACCATAAGATGAGGAATAAAATGTTCCTCAATTACACCAGAAAGCTGTAGCTAAGCCAAGCATGGTTTTCTCTGACAGAAGCTAGAGAGACTGCAGCAGCCTTATCCAAAGTCATACTTTACTGCCTGAAGAATATATATTAGAATATATATTAGTATAATTATATATTTCCTAATCATAAGCAGATACATCAGGATCCGGGAACTAAAGTAAGAAAAACACATGAATACAAGTTCTACCAATAGACACAGAATACATAAGTAAATTCATTGAATGAAAGTTACTTAAATTTAATGAAATAAATTGTTGGCTCCAAGTGGTTCTTTGGGAAAAGAAAAAAAAATTATAAATATGTGTGATTGTGAGTGTATGTGTGTGTTTATTGTAGTTTAAAAAAGAAATCCCCATTCTGTATTGTTCCAAGTGTAAATATACTCTACAACCTTTTAAGACTATACATCTCTGATATCAAAATAAATGATGCTCAGAATGAGCTAGGATCTACTGATCTGCTTTAAATTTATCAGTATTTTAGGCTTAGCATTGCAGGTAGGACATTGAAAAAGTCAGCTCACTTTACCTATCAGAAGCTATTACATTACACCAAACTTATTTCAATCATAAAACTTACTCATTAATACAGTGACATTTTTATTAGAGAAAATTATTTAATAGCATGATCATAGTTTGCATTCGCTTTCTTTTAAAGAATGTTATCACCTCACTCCCTCCATACTTCTTTTCCTAGGCAGACTAATAATTCTACAGCTGGCAGCAATTTCTGAGGGGAAACCGGAGTTGCTGTCCTTTACTGGACCTCCAGCCCTCCGCCAGGGAGAACTCTGACTCTAAAAGTGCATTGGCCACACCTGGGTGTTAACTCACAAATGTGCAAACAGAGAGACTCACCTCAGGCTCAGGGACAGCAGCTGCTCCTTGGACTTCAGCAGCTCCCCAACTTTAAAACTGGCACAGCCCAGGAAGCTTCTCTGAAAATAAGAAAGAAAGGTTTCCATCAACTCCTGGGATTCTTCCTAAGTTTGTTGTGATGGCTCTCACACCAATTACACAGAATTCATTATGAAAAGAACGAAATACTGAATCAATTAGCACCCAAATATTTCAATGATAAAAAGACAATAATGAAATATCAGCTCCGTCGAAGACAGATATTGACGGCCTGGGAAGTAACAGGATGTAAGACCCAGCAGTCAGGACTTTACTACTAACTCTAATTTCTTCTCCAGAAGAAAACTGGTATCAAAGAGGGTGCTAAACATTTTCAGTATTCGGCAGGATGTTCCTCAAATCACTGGCAGCAGCAACTCTGTGTCAAGACATGAGAAAATCTGCCTCTTGGAGCTATTTTTACACCAGGCTCTGTGAAAGTTATAAATAGAAAGACAATATTTCTCTCCATCACAGAAGCATTTAGAAACTTTGCTTCCATTCGTTGTTGTTTAGCAGCATAGGACAATTTCAACCCATCCACAGAAATAAACAGCACCTCTGTTATATTTTCTAAAATTAGTTTTTAAACATCTCACAACCAGGTGTCATGTTTACCAGTCAATATTGGGCATCTGCTCTTCAACGCTATATAAAGAGTAAAACTGCAAAATGGTCCTTTCTGTCTCAGGGTTAAATCTTTTCACTGCACCTGGCTGCTTCTGATTTGAATGTGATATTATGGCATAAAGACCATAATGTGTATTTCTCACTTTTCTTGAGGGCAATGGCTAAACATAAAATTATCAAGCCGTATCATCACCTAGTCATTGATAAAGAGCAGCCTGTGTTGTCTCACAACAAAACAAGAGCGCTTCTCTCAGACTTCCTCTTGGCACAGCTCTGCTCCAGACTATGTTTGAATGACTGAGACCAGTTGAATGTTCCCATAATAATAAAAATAAAAATCTTTCTACATATAAAAAGAGGCTGTGTGTGTGTGTGTGTGTGTGTGTGTGTGTGTGTGTGTGTGTACTGAGTGATTGTTGAAAAATTGAAATCCAGGTTAGATGTTATTTTTTCTTTTGTAATGTGTAGGTGTGTGGCCCATGTGCACGCTTTCATGCCATTTGGGTGAGCAAGGAGGCCAGGAGAAGGAACCATATTTCCTGGAAGGAGAGTTACAGTTGTGAGCTGCCCTGTGTGTGCTGGGAACCAAGACCAGGCCCTGTGCAAAGTCCTCAGTCATCTTTCAAGCCCCAGGTAAAAAACATAAATCTCTTTTGAAAATGTTACCTCAGAGCAACAGGTACAAAAAAGGCATAAAGACAGACATCTGAAAACATAACTTGGTTTTGAAATTGTAGACAACTCTAATAATGTTAGCACCAACTAGAAAAGCTGAAGTTCAAAACACCTGTATATGCGCTATTGGCTTACAGACAATTCTGCCATGCTCTGCCCAACAGCTACCTAGGGACAGCTTGAGTCATCATTAGTGCCTGTCACCCACCAGCCAGGTGCCAGCCAAGTACAGGAGTGGCAGCATATAAGGAGGACTGCTTGATACCACAACCCCTTCCTCCCTCCTCTCCCTCCTCTCCCCCTCACTCTCCCCTGTGCCCCCTCTCTGTCTCCCTTTCTTCTCCCTCCCTGTTTCTCTCTCTTCTCCCTCCCTCCTTCCTTCCCTCCCTCCCTCCCTCCCCATAAATTCCCAGCCAGCCTCTCTTCATCTTTTTCTGTCCTCCCTCTCTGTCACTACCCCTTTCCAGGTCCCTGTTCTCTTCCCCTACAATGTATACTAGGTCTGTCTCAGGGAGACACCTCAGCATAGGCCAGCTAGGTACTCCTCACTCCCACCGCATTACAATGTAATTATATCACCGCATTGTATTTCTTAACAGGTACCCAGTCACCAAAGCCTGGAAATTCTGAGCTCATACTGTTAGATGGAAAAACACTGAGTGAAATGAAAGCATGTAAGGAGCAAGGAAATAAGAGTGAACCCAAGCTGAAAACCAACACAGGGGCTTTATCAGCACAGAGCCTGAGGACTTAACAAGGGCAGAGGATTCAGCAAAGCCCCAGGCACCAACCCCTCTCACAGAGAGCCCCTGGAGCAGGTGCTGACAGAAGGCACTCTCAGATACTCTCTGTGCCTCTCTATTCATCTCTTATTTCTCTCCATTTGTATTGAACACTAGCTGATATATTTAAATGGCTTATCTAAACCTCCACAAATAGTTGAGATTTCAAGTTCGACAAAGACACTTATTTTCTCTTATACTCTCCCTACTAGACACAAGAACAAAATGTTAACTGACACTGATGGATCCCCCCCCTCCCTGCTTTCAAGTAAGTGACTCATTTATTTGTTTTTCAGACAACATCTCCAGGAATCACATAGAACTCACTGAATAGCACAGGATAGCTTTGAACATACAGTTATCCTCCTGTCTCAGCCTCCTAAGAACTGTCGTGTAGCAACCAAGACACCCAGAAAAAGTTACTTTAATTCACGAAGGAGACAAGCTCATTCTGCAATTATTTATACATCACTGGAACTCACAAAAATGAGGATAAATGGAAACCATCCTGTACAGATTATATAGCAAAATGTCATTCTACCAATTTGTAATTTAAATCTTTGTAAATATATATTTTGTTATGATTTTAAAATTATGCATATGTGTTTTGGGGAATGGGTGAGTGTAGGTGCCCACAGAAACAAAGATGTGGAATTCTATGGAACTGGAGTTACAAGCAGTTGTGAGCTGTCATATGGAAGTTGAAAACTAAACCTAGGTCCTCTGAAAGAATAACAGGTTTTCTTATCTATTGAGCCAACTCTCTAGACCGCGTTATAAACTTGAATATGTGTGTATGTTTGTGTGTGTGTTTTGAAATTGGGCACAATATATAAATATTTTATAATTATATTTATTATATGTAAATGTATTGATTTTATGTTTCATTTTATCTTTCACTGATAATTAGCGGTTTTAACTTAAATTCTTATATTCCATTACAATCATTATTCAAATTATAACAATTATAACAAAATTCTTAACAGATCAAAAATTTCATAAGTCCCCTAACTTTCTAAGCTTGTTCGGTGTACCCTTTGAAATCATGTAGGTCTGGAGGAATGTAGAATAAGGCAAACATAATAACATGATGGTCTTTTTAACTATAAAGTAGCAATTGCCCCAGACTGGAATTCTTCAGCCAGATGGACAGACAGGTGGAATGGGTATTTTTAGGCATTAGCTATGGACACGCCATAAGGCACAGCTGCAAGCAAGCTTGGTGACCACAACCACTGACTGTCTCTGTCTGCTGGACCAGAAGCCCCTAAACAAGCAACCCTTTGATCAGTATCAGAGACAGCCAGACAACAGAAAGAGAGGGCATGTACACAGAGTGCCAGGGACAATAACCCAAGACAAGCAATCCCACTGCAACTGTCAGCCCAGGCATTATCTCAGGGGACACTGTCAGAGCTTTCCAAAATAAGGCACATTTAATCTTAGTATTGGTAATGGCCTGATAGCATGCCGGCCAAATGAAAGCAGAAGGTTTTCAGTTACCAAAGATTATTTTATTCAAAACCTAATTTTATCTAGGGAATCCATGTTGGATTAAATGGAATACCTAAATTCCCATTTTTGTTTATTTTTCTTTATTTATTTATATTCTAATTAGGATATAAAAATCACTTTCCCCTTCACTTTCCTTCCTCAGACCCCATGCCCCTGTCTTCTAATCCCTCTATGCCCCCAAAACTAGAACTAGCTTCTTTATCATTGCACATATGTATGTATAAATGTATATATATATATATATATATATATATATATATATATATATATTAATATGCACACACATACATGAATACCCATGGAGGGGGGAAAACATGTAATGCTAATGCAAAATTATAGTTATACAGAGTTATATTTGTTTATATATATTTATATGTATAATATTCATGATCTGTTATTACACCAAACAAGAGAATATATCTAAAACAGATAATAAATTTCACAAGGACACTAACTTTCTAAGCTTGTTTTATTTACATTTTGAGATTGTGCAGATTTGGTTTGGATGACTTTAGAATAAAGCAAAGTATATATGGTATGATATGATGGTAGTCTTTTTAGCCATAAAGTTGCAATTTCCATATGTATTTATTATTATGTATTATATATAATAAATGGGCAAGTACATGATGAATACAGTATATAATTGTGTGTGCCTCTGTGTGTGTGTGTGTGTGTGTGTGTGTGTGTGTGTGTGTGTGTTTTCTGAGCTTATTTATTTTTGTTGTTTCTGTGCATATGGTTTCAGGGATGACCACTTTGCACTGGACCTCCAGTTAGGAAGCTCATCCTTGTATAAGGCTAATTCTCTAGCAGGAACAGTCATTTGTTATAATGTCTGTAGTTCTCTGTCTAGGGGTGATAGCGTGTGAGACTTCATATTAGCAAGATTGCTGATCTGTCATTGTTCAAGTCTTCTCCGGGGAACATTTTTAAGACAGGTAGCTACAGAACAGAATTGGTGGTCCTCCTGCTCTTAACAGTCTTTCTGTCCCCTCTTCCATGATGTTTCCTAGGGTTCTATTTATTCATAATAGTATATTATGGTTTTACATTGTAACACCAAACAGGATAACTGCCAATACATTTACATTCTATTTTTTAAATATTGTTATTTGTGTTTGTTTCACCTCAATATAAGTCAACATAGTGTTTATCCAATCACCAACTATAAATTAGAGAACAAAACGTCCACCTATGTGAACACTCACTGGACACATTGGAAGAGAATGAGTTAGAGCAAAATCAATTTTCTCTCTTTCTAAGATCTGAATACCCACAGAGAGGGGGAAAACAGTACACAACAGTAAGGATGCACAGCATAATTTTGAGCATAAAGTGATCAACACATGAGTAGCTCAGTGAGGAAAGCAGACAGTGCATTATTGACACTAACACGCGGCTTAAGATAAATGTAAATAATGAAAATATCTAATTTAAAAAAGATATTGCACCCATGGTGCCTTATATACATCTTCTGTCCATTTAAAATTCTATGGAAAGATAGAATATTTAAAGGAGAGGAAAAAGAAGAGGAAAAAGAAGAGGCATAGGGGAGATAAAAGAGAATAAGGAGGAGAGGTAGGAATAGGGAGGAGAGAGAGAGAAGACCTGAGAAAGAGGAAGGGGAGAAGTAGGTAGGACAGGGAAAGAAGAGGAGGGGAAAATGATTATTATTATTTAGTTAAAAATATTTGCAGTACAAAAAGAAAAAAATATATATGCAAGAGAAAAAGTTTGATTCAGAAGGAAATCTAAATAAGATTTTACAAAATAAGATATAAAGGATATGAAGTCTTATGCAGTAACTGCTGTTGAGAAGATATTTCGTATGATTCCAATTTGATCAGATTTGTTTTAGGATATGTAAAGTATTTACAAGAAGTTCCAACTCACTGACAAAACTGCCTGTATACAGGGGGAAGAGCTGAAGAAGTCCATAAGAATGATGTGTTCCTTTTGTACACAGCCACAACAGATAGCACTCAGGAAGCCATATTAGACCAGGTTAGAACGTAAAAGTAACTTTTAGTCTCTGTAATTGTTGTCTTGCAGGGTTATTGCCGCGATTTGCTAATCTAGGCTTAGTCCTGCAAGCTTCTCGCCTGCCTCGGTACAATCTAATCGAGGCCTCTGAGATTTGCTGCTGAATAAGGTTACCATTTCTTGTTCTTTCTGAGCTCAGGCTGGCTGGCTCAACTCAGGTGTTCTGGCTCAAACTCCTCTCCACACTTACTGATTTGATCTGGCTCCTCTCAGCCTCTGAATTGCTTTGTTTGCACCCAAAACTAACTCTGGAAATCTTTTCTAATCGTCTGACTTCTTCTCATTCTCTTGCTCATTCCATCTTTAACTGTGTCTAACTTGTCATATCTTCAATCCATCTCTGTAAAACTCTCCTGTAAAACTGCCTTCTCCCTCTCTGTGCTGCTCTTCTCTCCCTCTCAACTCTACTGTACAGTCTCCACAAACTCTACTGTATTTCTGGACTATATTCTCTTCTTCCTCTACTATCTAACTTTTCTATATGTTTCTTCCCTTTCCTTTCTCTTCTTCTGAGAGTTGGGAATATCCTATTTTGTCAAATCTTTCTCTGATACACCACTTTGTCTGCCACTCCATTAGACAACATTTCCAAATATGAGTGTTTCTTTCTACAAACTAACTTTACCTTCATTATTTGAAATTAAAGATAAGTACAAAGGGCATGTCTGTATGCTAGCCAGAGGGGTGAAAGCTGTGTGCTAATGGCTGTGCCACACCCTAACTAGAAACAGGTCCAAATATCCAATATCCTGTAACACTGGAGTTCTAGTCTCTTGATTCTCTGCCAAGCATCTTTTCATCCACAGTATGTTGTGCCAAGTTCCCAGTACAGATGGCAATTCCTGTCCTGATAGATCTTTTGTTTGCACAGCTCATAACTCTGACCTTCCTTTCCTGCTCACGACAATACAACACTCACAAGTATCAGCCTGCGGAAGATGATCATTAAAATATACAGCCTATCATTTCAATCACTCATCTGGCTGGAGAGTAATAACCAGAATGTAAAAAGGTGTTATTAATGGTTATTCCTGAAATCTCATCACAGGGAATCTGAGACCAAATGTTTATTCTTCAGTGCATTGTAGGGACTTGGAGCGTGTTGTAGATAGACAGCTCATCAGACTTGAAACCGCATGCTATATGTCCACAATGATTCCACTGTTTACTACTAAGGTACTACTAGGTACCACAACTGCCAAACCTCCATCAGGAAGCTCATCTCACAAAGTCTTCACTCAATGGACATTCCAAGTCTACCCAGAGCTGTTTCTCTCAAAGGCGTTATGTACTACTTTAATAGCTTAAAATGTGACTACAACAAGTGGAGGAATCCATAAAATTTTAAATGTCCACCAGGTTTAGAAGACTTACCATGAAGAAAGGGAGCATGGACTATAAGTTTTATATTGAACATATTTTAAGAATATATTACTTATAGTGAGTTAAATAAAAATATAAATAATTTGGTCTGTTTCTTTGAACTGTTTAAAGCATGGCTTTGGGGCATTTTTAAATGACTTATGTGGCAAATCTTGTATGTTACTCATTTCATTTTGACTGGACACTGGTATATTGCAGATTAAATGAGCTTATAAATGACACTTTTACCTATTCATACAATGTCATGTACAGGATTGTTGGTATAAATTTTGAAGGCTTTTGAAAAGCAGAAGTTGATATACAACTGTTGTGATATATACATATGTATGTGTATACATATATGATATACACATACATACATACATATATAATTATAGAATAAGACAATTTTATAGCCTGGGCATTTTGTCTTCACTGTCAACCATAAGAAATATGGTTGCATAATGTCCCACTCCATTGTAAGAACTGTTAATACTGAAAACAGCATCATAAAGAAAATAATGTACGCTAACTATTAAGAGTTTATGAATAACCTCAAAACTAAACAGTACTTTATGCTAGTTTGTTTTTTTTTTTTTTTTTGCTAATGAATTACATGTTTGTTATAAATACAGTCCAGAAGGTTTAAGGATACAAATTGGTATCTAGTTGACTAAGCCATCAGGAAATTGCTTGGATACATCCAGTAATGTTGCCTAAGTGTGCTCAGAAATGAATAGAACATAATAGTAGGAATTACACTAAAAGGTTTTAGCGCATGTTGGAATAAGTGTTCTTAGTATATAGTAAGGACAGAGTCACCATGAGCACTGTCTCCTTGACCAATAACTTAAACGCTTAGACAATTTTGTAGCATTCAAAGAAATAGCTTGAAGATTGGTGGGATATTTATTAAATATGTGTTAAATTTTCACTGTACAGAATAACATGACTCAGTCTGTCAGGAATTCAAGCTATATTGACTCCTCCATATTTAAACCCATTTTTCCTGTGTGTGGGATTGGTTCAGCAGTTACACTAGGCAATTTTCTTGAGGGCTGATGTCATAAAACACATTAGATATTAGATTTTCTATATTAGTACGGTTACTTCTAGAGTTTTCTGTTTTGTCTATAATTTGTTCTCTTATGGCTCTAAAAGCAATGTAGACCAAAATGGATTCCTCTTTTGGTATCTTACTAAAGAATCTTGATATAAAACTATTAATATTGGACTGAGCAAAATCAAGAGGTCATGTTTTGCCATAAGTCTAGTGTCTAGGAGTGTGGAAAGATTACAGTAAACTAATATCCACATTTTCATTACTATAGTGGTTGTTGTTGTTGTTGTTGTTTGAGGAGATATTTTTCCTGGAATCTCCTTTAAAGACTCAGTTCTTCTCAGAGACACATAAAATGCAGAATAATGAGCAGAACTTTGTAGGTAGTTTGTTTTCTAAAACTGAAAGACCATTGTGACCTAAAATTTGGCAACTTACTCTTCCAAGCAGGAAGATGAGGAATATGATAAACAATGTGGTCAAATTGCACAATATCCTATGAAAGGAAGCAGAGAAATGGATAGTCTCATGTTCAAAGTCATTTGTGTGTGTGTGTGTGTGTGTGTGTGTGTGTGTGTGTGTGTGTGTGCTTACAGTACTGGGAACCATTTTCAAGATAAATAAAATAAAATTAAAAATGTAACCAATTACTTTAGGTCAGTTTGTCAATTTATTCAACAAATGGCTTCCTGACTGGTACAACATCCATGTCACAGAATCCCAACTAAGACTTTTATTTGGGACCAGGAATTTTAGCTGAGTCTTTATCAAAGAATATCAAATATATAATATCAAAACAATGTTAAATACACCCCATCTTAAATTCAGAGAGTCTCCCTTATGTACTAGGACTTTCAGAAAAATTCTGAAAAGGAAGAGGGCTTACCAGAACTGGCCAAGCATTCACCCCGAGATGTCTATTAGCAAAAATGTAGGCTTCTAATAGAAAAGGCTAGAGTTTCAGTCCTAGAAGCTAGGGCTATTTCCTAAGTTTTACCAAGAAAATATGTATATGCCCACGGCTAGAAGAATTTTGTCCTAAACAAATGTATCAATTGTAAAGAGCAGAGATACCAAAACTACCTTCCTCCAGGAGTGCTCTCCTTTGGGAATCATGGGGCAATCTAATGTTGAGTGTCATTTGGGTCCCCTATGAAGGGATAGTCCAGAGAAAGCTGAGCTAAGAGAGGACACACCAGTGAAGGTGCCTGTGGGACTTTGATGTGACACGGTAAATGCATAGGAGATTGAGTGGGTCAAGCAGTAGCACAGAATGGGGCGCATCTGCAGCCACATATTTAGAATGAATTTCAGCAATAGGAGTACAAGGTTGGAGTGGGGTCGGACAGTGAAGTGGCTGACCCTGAGCCATAGCTGACATGCTAGGGAAGTGCAGGTCTCTGAATCACCTCCATAGAACAGCTGCCACTTCTGTATTAGTCTCAATGAGGACTCCAACAAGTGTAAAAACCAGCAAATAGGGCCCTACCCTGACCTTGGCATGAGAGCAGCCCCTGTCCCTTACTCTTTTATGTTATAGTCGGAGCTGTAGAAAGGGAACAAACATGTTAAACTTCCTGCTGTGCCTGGAATTACAGAGAAATGACTGGCAAGGGGAAAGGAAGGAAGACTGGACAGAAGAGAATCAAATCAGAAACTCAGCATTTCAAATAAATAAAATGGCTCTCCAACAAGTTAATAAAACACAAATAAAACTTATTTAAATAGAGATATTATTGGATCTAGAGCTATGGGCAATTGAGCACAAGAGCAACTTGGGGAGGAGAATAGAAAACTAGATCAACTCAGTCCTTGAACTTCAGCAAATAAATGAAACTCTTTAATTAGCTCTGCATTGGTTATATTAATGGATTTGGGGTTTTATGAAGGATGTCTAAAAGGTATGATAAGAACATGTCTCTGTAGCCTCGTCTACAGGATGGGGGTGTTGTTGGTTGAATGGTGGTTGTAAACCAGAGGTAAGAGCAAGCAAGCACGGAGTAGCACCCAGATTCAGCAATGCCCTGGTTGTGGGTCATCCCTAACGGGGAAAGAACTTTCTGGGAATATTGCAAACTAAAGCACAAACTCCTCATGCCATCTGAGAACCCACCAACACTAGACTGGAAAGTCTGAGATGCCTTCAAGGTAGAAGATGAAAGCCCATGGCGAAGATTGAGTTCACCCATGGATGTCTTTCTTCTTGCCACCTCCGAGAAGTTCTTGGGAAAAATGAAGGAGAAGAACAGCCCCACCCTGCTCTCGCTTCTCCTTCTGCACTAGCAGGTGCTCTGAGAACTGGCTTTCTGCTCAGTCAGCTTTCACTTCGGTGTGTGCTTTTGAAATCCTCCCGTGGTATGTCACCAAGTGGCTGCTTTCAATGAGAAGAAATGAATAGCACATAGCCCTGTGCTCCTCTCATTCAGTGGAAGAAGGCTGTCAGGTTCCTGAAAGATTTCTAAATAGGCCTTCAGCTGCTTCAGCTACACTCATTCTATTCCTTTCTGAGGGAAGAGGCCTCAGGGATTCTGTTTGCAGGGCTGTCTCTTCAAATTCTGCCACCTCCAACTCAGGCTTTGTCTAAGCTGAAAAACTAGTACCCCTCATACTCTCTTGCTCTTTCAACTCCTGCAGGTTAGAGAGCAGTGCTTCACGTGTGTCAAGCAAACCCCAGTGGGTTTCCAGCCCTACAAACAGTAGCCTGCTGCTTGGTCTGTGTTCTAGCATTTTCATGGCAGAAAGCAACACCCTGCCCTGACGAGTTCTCTGCTGTTTGCCCTGTGATGCTGAAGCCAACACGTGTAATTTCCCTAACCTCTAGGAGTCCAGAAGTGCTGACTTACAGTTGCAATTCAGCTCCCTGTAGGACAATGTCCCTACTCATCCCTCACCATCTAAAGTAAATACAAAACTCTTTTGAATTCTCTTCAACTCAGCAACAAAAGACAGGTGTCTCCTCAAATAGTCACTTTTCTAACTTAATTGTTTTGTTTTGTTTTGCTTTGTTTCTTCAGCTAGCAGGCAGGCAGGGAGTCAGAGAAAATGCAAATTATTAACTTACAAATGACCCGTGTACCTTCGGAAATATAGGAAGCACCTACCGCAACTTCTGGCGGGGGATCCTTGCGTTCCGGAAGGACACTGGTTCGAATCTATGGAGAAAAACAAAAATGTCCTATGTGACTTCTGGATAGAAAGTTGGGAAGAAGTTTGACACAAGTTCTGGCCTTCATCTGATAGCAATTCAAACAGTTGAGTTAATCATCAATGAAAAAGACTGCGCTCCGTATCCACTGCAGTGCAATAAAGCTGTCTTTTTACAATTCTAAAGTTTCCTGACTTTCCCAGTAGGCAAGACTGCTTGATCCTCACCCATCTTCTTGTCAGAAACAGACATTTGGGACTTAAGTGAGTCATCTTTTATCTCCTCAAAACCCAACTTATATTCAGTATTACAAGGGAGTGACAGAATTGGTGTAGAGAAAGTAATTTCATGCATACTGGATAACTACTCTCTGAATGAGAGCTAAAACCCAGCCTCCTTATAAGAGATTCTGATCCTGTGAAAACTCTGGGCAATGGGATAGGACAGTGACATCTGAATTAATTTGAAAAGTAAGTTTCAATTGTTGGGGAAAGGGTCAAAAATGTGTCAACAGGAGCAGCTTGTCACATGAGCATTCTGCAGGATTGAATTAACTAGATAGATACACTTTACCGATTGGTGGTTATCTACCCTGTTTCCCACTAGAGTGATAGAAGCATTTTTCAAACTGTCTGCACTCAATCTTGTTACTGGATTTTTCTGGATTTAATATGTAGCTGCTGAGCCTAGTTTTCCTAAAAACAACATGTTCCAAATGAGAAAGAAGGAGAGAGATTATTTTTTCTCACACAAGAGAAAAGGAAGGGAGACCAATAAAACTGGTATAACAGTTTGAAATAAAGATAAGGTAGAACAGGCTACAGAGAAATATCAAAGTGTGCCTTGCTTAATTGGAGACCAAGCGTTGTTTGGGAGGGATAAGATAAATGAACAGACTGGAAGTAAGCTATGGAAAACTTTCTATGAGTTCATTCTAACACAACCTTTTTAGGAAGACAGTCCTGTGAGTCCCTGGGGTTCTGATATGCCTGTGTATACCAGGGCAATGGTCCCAGAGGACAGGACAGTTATAATATCCCTAGCAGCATCAAAGGGCTTCACGAAGCTTCTATGACCTGCTGGTCTTTAGTAGTTTCCATCTCTGGATAAAGTCATGAGGTATAGCAGAACACACCTTTTGATTCTCAGCTCGAGGCTCTTTATCTCTTATGACAGACCCATATCTACTATTTGCATTATTTGTCAGTCATTGTACCAGCAAATTATTTACAAGTGCACACAATAAATGACAGGAAATATCCTAACAGATTAGGTAAAAGAGTTACTAGACCATACTCCACTCAGAATACATGGTGGAAGATTCCCTTGCTAAGAGTTTGGTGGCTTGGTGGCTGCACAATTGTTACTATTGAGTTCAGTATTAAGTTTCATTATCTGAGAGCCATTAGCTACCCTCAGAAGATGGGAAAATTGTGTAAATATTGAGCTGTTAGGGACCATGGAAAGCACACACACACATAGGCACACACATGTATTTCTTATATGAAATTGTTAATAAGTATAACCTTTTTTTCTCTTCATAGTTAGCAGACTATATATATATATATATATATACACACACACACACACACACACATGTGTATATGTAGATACACATATATACATATATAGTCTGTAATATGTCTGTAATATTAATGTAGTATAATGCATGTAAAATGTCTATAATATGAATATCTTTTAAAGAAGTGTGTCAGGACTCCTTTCACTAAGGTGTGACAATGTGTGACTCCCTAACTCAACCCCACCAACACAGCATATGTCAAGAATAGCTGTTGCACCCAAGGTGGAATGGGGTTCTCAAGAGGGTACAGTATTCCTTCTTAGTTGCCTCTTTCTTCTAATGGCCAGTAGTCAAGTGACCCAATTATCTGGTAGCAGACAAGCAGTCTACTTGGTTTATACATGAATTCACATATATACAACTCATATACATATATATATATATATATATATATATATATATATATATATATATACACATGCTCTTTGCATTCTTTTTTAAAATTCTTAAAATTCTTTAAATTCTTTTTTAAAAAAGCATTCACAAAAGGGATGTGCTTGTATTGAAAAATAAAATAAAAATTACAGAAATAGGTGAGGCTCAACGTGAGTAGGAGTGCGTGAAATCGTCGATTTACGTTATGTATGTGTGCATATGGAAACAGAAAAAAGTTAGAATAATATTAAGAAGTCCAGCATGGCCCATTAAATGCCTATATTCATGAGACTTTTATTATTCCTTATTAATATGACTAAGCGAGAAAAAAAGAAAAATCTATATCCGATGTACATAATATAATTAAAGGTATATGGACTACTTTGCTAATATTCTGTGTATTTGTGTTTCTATTTGTGAAGGGGAAATGGAAAGGGAAAAGGCAAGAGAAAAAGAACTTTTATTTATTTTAAATAATAAGAGGTTAAGTACGGGTTTGTATAGTTTTAAAACATTTGAGTGGATACAGTTGATATCATGGTACAGTTTTCCCTACATCAATACATTCTACTACATATCAGCACTGCTGTGTGAAGAACAGTGGTTTGCCAGTGAATAGAGCCTCAGTCTTCTTTTGGGGGCTCTAGTGGTTAGTGGCTGTGACAAATATGAACCATCCAAGTACAATATAGTAAGTGCTACAATAGAAATGTGAGCATTTACTCTTGACGTTTAGACAGGAGACTAAAGACTCAGCCTGTGGCTACCAGGGCTGGCTGCAGAGAAGAGGTGCTCAGGGTCTTGAAAGTCAAGTAGGAGTTTTCAGCAAGGAAGAGTACAATGAAGCATAAAGGGTGTAAGGTAATAAGTATGGACCACATGGCTGCTAATGTCCAACTGCCTTTGCGAAGAATTTGTACTGAGGATGCTTCAGGGAACTTGCAAGGAAGTGACTTGAGTCAAACAGGTTTGGAGAAGTTGGTAGGGCCAAAAAATTTATAAGGCTGTGATATTTTATAATTGACACTTTATATACTTCTTCCAGGCAACAGAACATCAGGAGTAGCTACTGGGACAAGCACTTGAGTTATCCCAACACCTTCTGAGAGCTCTCAGCCCTTGTTTTGCTGTCTTGATGTTGGATTTCTAAAGTGAGATTAGTGTAAGTCATTGTATGGTATTCTTTGCAGTCTTTGGAGTAGTTTGGGGCTAGAAAGGGGAAGTAAGAAGTGAGAGCAGAGCTAAGGGAATTAAATAAATAAGCAGAAAGGATTGCAGCAAGCGGGAAACAGAAAGAAGGCAGAGGAACTGAGAACAACTGAGAATGATGCTGGAGAGGAAATGTGTCACTGATACCATAGTTCTGGAATGCAAGTAGCCATGGCTGGTACTGCAGTATGTTCTAGTTCCTCATCATGCCATGCCTCCTGAGAATTAATGGCCTTTCTTGGGAATTCAGTTTTGGTCTTATTCACATTTTTTTTCCTACTAGGTGTCTTCAATGTGCTTCTCCAAGAATTGTGAACACACAATTGTTCACGTAACTATCTAGTCAAAGCCCTTTCAGCTTTGGTCTAGGGGTTTATGACAACAAATAAATCAAGGTGGATCTGGTGATGGGTGTGACCAGATGCATGCCCACACTGTGAGAGACATCTTACTTGTCCCCTAAGTTCATAGAAATCAAATTGCCCTCCTGTTTTCTTTTCTAAACCCCCATCAATCCAAAAAGGTCAAGGTTCATGTATGCTAACTTTGAAATGATAAACACAGGTAATTTACTTTGATATAATAACCATATGCTAGCAGGCAGTGAGTAATCCTGACTCAGCTGCCTGCAGACTACTCTGCCAACATTCAATGTTTCCAGGAGCTCTAGTATATGGCTGCAGTAGTGGAATGTAGCACTTTCAAGCTCATATACACAGAGGAAAACTCCTGAAGCTAGTTAATCTTATTATACAGAACATGGATGCCTCTGTCCCATGTGAGAAGACTACTGCAGTTTCACTGGCCATGAAGTGACTAAGCCTGTGGCAGTGCAGTCCGCTAGAGATCTAGAGCCAGCCAAGGAGAAGGTCATGATATCCAGAATCTGTCCCTGGCTGCATTTTCCAGAGCTCACATAGATCCATTTCTGTATTGATAGGTAAGAATGAAGCAAGCTCCTCTAAATAGATATAGATGGGACGTAGGGGAAAAGTTGGGGATCATCTAAGAGGAATACCCATGAAAGAGCATACATCCTCCACCAAGAATATGGTCCAACATGGCAATGTATTTGGAAGTGAATTTGATATAGAATCATAGTCTGTTTCATAGCATAAATGCTACTCTAGACCCCTGTTGAGATCAGTAATGAATCCCTAATATTGAAACATGAAATTATGATAGGGAAAAATGTCTACCTCTCCAGAGGTCTGACTAGCCTGTAAGGAAGTGTCTTAGGCCTCAGGTGTAACCCCTAATTCAACCCCACCAAAACCAGCATATGTCAGGAATATCTGTTGCATCTACTGGAGGAATTTCTCAAGAGGGTTTGGTATGCCTTCAGACTTAGAGAGCCAAGTCTCCAAATAGCCACCTGAGAGAAAGTTATCAGCTAAGGACCAGTAACCAGCATGTCTCTCTATTAGCTGGCATAGAGCTTTGTACAGGTGTGTAACAAGCCTGACTTCCCCTAAACAGTGGGCGTTGATTTGTTTGCAGTTCTAACAGAACTCCAGATGTGGAGTCACTGGTTCTCCAGGCAATCTCACAAGGCTGTGGCCAAGGACAAGCTGTCTGTGTTGTCATTCAGAGGCTCCACTAGGAAATATCTGGTCCCTAACCTTTCACAGACTGTAAGTCAAATAGAATATTCTTCACAGCTGTAGAACAGAGGTCTTCATTTTCTGGAAGACTGTCAGCTGAGACAAATGAAAATGCCAGAGGCCTCACGTTTGTGCTTCTTAATGTGTGGCCTTCTCCATGGTCAAATGGAGCACTAAAAAAGTCTTTGTATTATTTCTTTATTGTGAAAAGACTGAAAAATTTTCTCCTTTTGAAATGTATAATATCTTAGTGCTACACATAACTCTCTACTGTGCAGTAGCTCACTAGGATGTCCTACCTCTATCTATCTCTAACTTATTTCCAATTGATCAATCTTCTCTACCTGTGGCTGCCTGAATTCTCCCCAATGTGTTGTAACCACCATTTTACTCCCAGCTTCTGTGATGTAATCATTCTCTTAAATGGAGCCATGTGGACCGATGGAAAAATAAGAAGGCTATCATTCTGGGCACTCTGTGGAATGTATGACAGGGAGGGAAACTCTCACAGCACACATTGATTCTGCTTTCCATGATGACTAAACAAAGAGCTTTTAGTATAAGACACAAGTTTGATATTTACACCTATTTCAGAAGCCAATGTAACTCTATTCTCATTTGTTTTAAATGGAAGTTCACAGTCAGATTGTGGTGGTGATAAAATAAAACAAAATAGCTCATGTTAAGCTTTTCTCCTACTTTAATCTCCGCAGATATATATCAAGCATTTATTATGGTCTAATCAGCATTATAGAAACTATAGATCTATAAGACAAAGGGGTTCTTTTGTTTGTTTTTGTTTTGTAGTTTTTGTGGACTTTCTTTTGTAGGGAATATTGTTATTTGTTTATTTTGTTTTGTTTTCTATTTGTATGTTTGCTCATGGACAATAAGAATTACCTGGTTATTTAAGAGACAAACATTAAAAAATAATTTATAATAATTTTGAATTTAATAAGATACATCCGTGAGTCTGAGACAGTAAATGATTCCACAATTGCTCAGTTTTTCTGTTGAGCAGAGAACATGTAACACGTGAAAACTTAAATGATTTTGACAATAGAATGAATCTGTCGATGTGGAAATATGGTCCTCAGCATCTTGGAGCCCCGTTTTGAAGTTCATCCTGAACACTTCCAGTTTTCTAGCTCATTTGTGAGGGTTGTAGAGACATTTCTACAGACCCAGGGACAAAAGACTGAATCACTTGATATGTTGGTTTGAGTAAGCATAGCCCCAATAGGCTAATATATTTTAGTGCTTGGTCATTAGGGAGTGGCTACTTGCAAACCAAGAAGAGTCTCAGAGGAATCCAACCCTGCTAGCATCTCTTGGTGGTACTTCCTGACTACAGGACTTTGAAGAAGTCAGTTTCTGTTGTGTAAATGCCAATTCTATGTGGTTTGTCCTGAGCAGCTTGGTGATGACTCTGGTTTGTGTAATATGACTTTTCAAGATTTAAGTGAGATGACAATCTTTGTTTCTCAAACCTCAATGAGCACAGGGCTTTCCTACATGTTTTCTGTGTATCTCTTTAAAAGCATTACATCTTACACAGCCTCAAATTCTTAGAAATATTTTTAGCATAAAGGTAGCCTGGAATTTGAGTTTGTTTTTGGTTTCTAAGTTTGTCATTTCAGCTACACATGCAATCCAGGATCATTGTAGAGTTCTATGCTTGGTTGCCCTGGTGTTCTGCCCAGTGAATCCTGGATGTTTCAGACTTCCATTCCAGCAGGCTCCATGGATGCCTCCAGGTGAGAAATGGCCTGTGATGGTTTGCATATTCTTGGACCAGGGAGTGGCACTATTTATAGGTGTGGCCTTGTTGGAATTGTGTGACCTGGTTGGAGTAGGTGTGTCATTGTGGGTATGGGTGTAATACTCACCCTAGGTGCCTGGAAGTCAGTCTTCCACTAGCAGCCTTTGGATGAAGATGTAGAACTCTCAATTCTGCCTGCACCATGCCTGCCTGGATGCTGCCATGCTCCCACCTTGATGATAATGGACTGAACCTCTGAACTTGTAAGCCAGCCCCAATTAAATGTTGTTTTTTTATAGGACTTGCCTTGGTTATGGTGTCTGTTCACAGAAATAAAACCCCGGCTAATACATGGCCCCTCTGTCCTCTTGTGCCCTCTGGGCTTCTGAACTGTCCTGCATTTTGTCCTTCTTAGTTTACTGTGTACTGGGGAACTGTGGGAGAATCTTTTCTGCTTCCTCCCTTTTCATCTATTGTGCATTCCTTTAGCACCCCACTTTATAGGAATTCAGTACATCAGTTTTAAATTAATGAAAAGAAAAGCTGCCCAGAAAGCCTTTATGTCTCAGTTTCTCATGTAACCCACTACAGAGCCTGAACACTTCGCTGACTATACTTTCTCCATGCAGGCAGATGCCCATTGCTAATCTGAAGCTGATTCTCAATCTACAAAAACGTCCACGGACGAAATTGACTCTATTTAGTCATTTATGTTTATGCTGCTTGATCATGTGCTCAAATATGTGGAAACATGGATTGTGTCATCTGTCTGAGTGTTATTCCATGTGTAGTCAGAGTGTTGCTTTCTCCGTGTCTCCCATCATATTCACACAGAATTTGTGTACATTGTATGCGTGTGTGTGTGTGTGTGTGTGTGTGTGTGTGTGTAGATTGAACCTAGGATCTCATGTGTGGGGTGCATATGCTAAGCTATACCTCCACACTCTGAACTTCTTAATATGCAGAAGTTGTTGGAAAACTAATGAGGCTTCCAACATATAACTAAAGGATGAAAAACTGGTCTTTCATAGAGGTTCTTAAGTGTGATTGCAAAGGTGCTTCAAACGATCCCTATGTATGTTGGTTTGTTCATTGAGAAATCTCAAAAAGGACTTACAAATACATATCTATAAGTGGCTCTTTTGGTAAATAGCGTTTGTCCCAAAGGCTGAATATCATCCAAAATTGCTACAATAGTTACTGACAGTGATAGGCCGTCTTGGTTGGTTCTAGGTAAATGCAATCATCTTTGAAATGTCAAAACATATTGTACCAAATTATACACACATGAACGTTCAACAGACATTAAAGAAAAATGTGAATAAAAGCAAATGTAAGTACAGTTTTAGTTTGGATGCATCCTGTAAGATGTTTTTTTAAATTTCTCTAAAGCAGTGATTTTCACACTACAGCTCTCTGGCCACATGGGTCCCTTTACACTGAGTGGCTGGCACTTTAAGACTTCTAATTTCTCTCTATGAACATACCATGATTCTGAAGTCTAGCGATCACACAGGAGGCATCAGGTTAATGTTGACTGTGATGGGGCTCCAGACTCCTATAACTCTAAGTATCCCTGCCGTTACTTCCATCGTGTTCCATTTCCCTTTCCAATGATAAAAAGATCTATTGCACACAGGTGAAAGAATATGAAACAGTAAAAAAAAAAAAAAAAAAAAAGTATGTCTGCAGATATTTCCTTTCTTTTGCAGGTTGTATCTGGAAGATCCATACATTCTGATGAAAATACAAACTGTCAAAAGAAATGGTTCAGTTCTGTAAGTAAAAGATGTCTCTCTACAGCTCTTTTACTCTGCTCTCTAGATGGCTTATTTGTGGATCTTCCTGAAACCAACATAAGGTTAGGAATATAGGAATCCTTCAGACATTGTCTTTCTTGATTATGTGTATGAGTTAAGACCTGCTCTGTGTATTTACCTGAACAGAAGGAATGAATCTCCCAAGAACTGTGCAGGCTATCACAGCAGCTGATTTCATTAAAATAGAAAGAAATATTTAACCATTTAAAATGAAACTAAAGTATAATACCTCTTCACAATTCAAAAGCATACTCTAAGGTTGGGATCCACAGGTGGTGAAGACAATACCTGCACCCTGACTAAGCAGCTGTTCTCTGGGTATTAGAACTCCATTCTTGATACTCACTGCTGAAGTCTGTGCCTGGAATATCTACCTGTCTTCCCAGAGCTTGGTGCCACCTTGGCTCTATGAAGATGCAGTAGAAACTTCAGGAGCTGAGCTTTAATGGGATGGCTTTAGATGGTCAGGGGTGTACCCTTGAAGGGGAAAGTGAGGGCCAGTCCCTTCTTCTTCCTCCTATTTTCTCTCTCCCAACCACGAATTGAACTGTTTTGTTTTTCCATGTACACATGTCAAGCTCCACTGCCTCAGCAGAGGTCAAAGCCAAGAGTGCTTTTGAATCACTGAAGAAACCATATAAATTGGAAATAAAATAAAATATATCCTCTTTATAAGTTGATTTCCTATGGTATTTTAATGATTAAGGAACAAGCATACCTTACCAAACACATGGCTATTATGAATATATAGAGTATGTACAGAATATATAGAGTATGCCCAGTTCAATTCCACGCATTCACATTAAGAGTTTGCTAGGCAGGCCTTCACAGGTAATTCCATCTGTAGTCTACCCCTAGCCCTTATCCAGCATCTTAACATATAATGTATTCTGTCATTCTTCTGAAAAGTGGAACAAAAGTCATTAAGGCTGATTCATTAATCTCACATTAGACCTAAGTAGATCTATGTGCTTCTAAGAATTTTCTACTGTCAAAAATAGCAATTGAAAACTTACAGTTGGTGAACTGAGATAGTGAAAGAAAGTTGAGAAATCAAGAGACACTTAGGTTTGGGTTCCATTATTTCAGGGATGCATATGCTAATTTTAACGTGTGGCCATCTCAGATCTGTATTGCGATACTACTGCCCACTTATTAGTCAATACCAGTTTATGGGTTAAAAGGGGGCCCCCTTCAGCCCCAGGGTTCAGGTCACTGGTGGAGGAAGGACCCAGGAACTTCTGACTGATCTCACCCCACCCCAGCACCGGGCAGGTGTCTGGCTATGTAAAGCTGCTGGACACTACTCTGGGAGTTGGGGAGAGCAGTCTAAGGGAGTGCTGAGAGACCTTCTGCAGGAGATGAGAATGACTATTTTGACAAAGGCCTGTTCCATTATTCCCCACAGCATATCCCAATGAAAAGAGACATTCCATTGTTTTAAGGTATTTATTGTCATGGCAGAGAGTTGTGATGTGTAAAACTGTACCCCACTTTCTCAGGGCAGGCCTGGGGTTAAATACCTTTTGCAGGGAGGAGTGTCTCAGAAGGGGAGTTTATTGGCTAAGCCTCCAGGCCTCTGGTGCCTCATTAAAATGGAGATCTCTCTTGAGGCTACATGATCTGTGGTCATGTCCTCTGTCCTCTACCTGTGTCAGGAGCAGGCTCCTGTCCAGGAGGATGGCAAAATGCCTAACCTACCTTGCAGGGTGACCCCCTGCAGAGTCACTCAGGTTTCCAACCTAGCTCAATGAGAAACCAGGCTGCCTTTCATGGTCCTACACTAGTTCATTAGCAAGAAGGCAGTTTGACATTAGATGTTAAACTGTGCCTGATGGTATTGTGTCTTTTCAGAAACAGGACAAATGGTGAGTCTAATGAGTTTCCCTTGGGTTGCTTAATAAAAGTTTTTTTTTTTTTTTTTAAACTAAAACTCTCTTAGCCTTAGGGAATAGAAACAGGCACAATTGATCACACTACTAGATCTGAAAACACCACCGTTACATATTAACAGCTCCCAATTAAGACCATAGTCATGAGTTAATGAACAAGCCATTAGACAGAAAACAGTAATATAAATGCAAGCATGTGTCTATTAATCTGTTGTTCCCTATAAGCCATTAGCCACAACAAATATAAGGCTAAATAATGTCAAGGTCTCGTCAAAACAATTGTGGTATTGCCCAAGTATTCCATATGATCATTTACAACCTAGATTTGTTTATTCTTGTCAAGAGATTATATAGCCCTATTGAAAAATGACGTATACAATACAACTATAATAGCTATTTTTTCCATGAACTAGAAAATAGAAGTGTAATTTGAGGCACAGAATGGAAGGACTACAATGTGTCTATTCAACAAGCATTGCCTTCCTTTCCAGGCAAAAGGGAGGTGGCTACTCTCTATGCAGCAGCACTGTCACACTGGATTCCTTCTCTGTGGGAATTTTTACCGAAGCCTCTATTACTTTGTTTCATAAATCTCAACAACCACCTGTAGAAGTTTTAAAATGTGTGGGCTTATGCCAGCGTCCCTGACCTCATTCCTTTAACTAGATCACTCTCAGCACAGACTTTTCTATCGTGTGTTTTTGTTGTTTGTTTGTTTGTTTGTTTGTTTGTTTGTTTCTAATGTCCCTTGGAAGGAAAGTGAGGATCCCACTTTTACTTTCAACTTTCAAGAAAACAGAACTCAAAGATAAGTAGCTTCTCCACCAAGACATATGACTAAGGAGAGAGTGGAGAGATTTATGATTTCAGAGTCACAGGCACTGAAAACACTAGGCATGCAACTCCTACAGGCACCCCATATGCAAAGGCATCTTGCACCACCGTGTTTTCCTGACCCCACTTGCTCTCTACTTTTAGTGTCTTTGTACATGGTAAGGAAAGGCATTATAAATCTGCTGTTTCTTAAGCCATTGCCTTAGCCCCTGGTACCATGTATACAGTGGCAGCATATCAACTCCCCGCAATTCTTGACATTTTGATTGTGAGCCTAGCCTTTACGGCTGAACCATTTCTCCATCCAGCCCATCCTGGCAATTATTCTTACCACAGGTTTGCAGTTTTCAACTGCAATGTAACCAGGAGATGTGTAAGGTCAAAACTATGTCCATAATGATACTCAGGTCTCCTTTTGAATCCTCATTCTTTACCCAGGACACAGTAGAGTATTCTGAGGTTTATATGGCCTATAATATCACAAAACCTTACACACAGAGAACACATCATTCCTCATTGATCAGAATTTAATGAGATTTACAAATATAAAACTGCTACCTTCTTAGTACAGGTTTTATTTTCCATAAAGATTTCACAAATATGTGTATAATTTAACTTATGTTAATTATTTGTGACTTTATATAAATTGGGACTTTGAAAGTTTCTGACTTTTGATTATAATGTGGGAAGTTTCCATAGCTAGCACAACATATATAAACAAAATTCCCAAAGACTCTCAAGAATTCCAAGTGCCCTGAGACCCAATGTTTGAGAAATACTGCTAGAAGTGGGCTTCAGTGTTGGAGCATTCTCTCCCTTTTGGAGGTTTCCATGTCAAAGTTGCTGTCAGAGGTCAATGAATGGATATATGTCACAGGCACTGAAAACACTAGGCATCTAATTACTTCAGGTACCCCATACCCAAAGCTTCCTTGTACCACAGTGTTTTCCTGACCTCGGCTGCTCTCTATTTTTAATCACTTTGTACATGGTAAGGAAAGGCAATATAGTCATAAATGTGGAACAATTTCATTATGGATCAAGTGTGAACATTGTGAAGAGGTGGAAAATATCACAACAGAGGAAGGGTGTACCGTATTGAAACAGCCTAGTTCAGTTAAGTGTAACTAATTATGTCACCAGGTCTAGTGAAGCCAGGTCACTGATTCTGTGACTTTAAATCATTTCTGATGAGAAAAGTGCCAACTTGGTGGGAACTAAGAAAGAATAATGTCTCTGCAGGCCAAGGAAACACTAAGTGCACAATCTCTGAAACCACAGAGACTGATAATTGAGAGAGAAGAAGAGAGAAGGAGTGAGAGACGGGGTCAAAGAAAGGAAGGGCTGTGGTAATATTGGGCTCATAGTACAATTAGGAGAGAAAACCCTTGTCCGGTCCTGAGCCAAGAAATGAGGTGAGGTGATCCTTTTCATGCTTCAAAAATAGCATCCAGTATGTGAAGAAGAGATGGCAAGAACTCAGTAATGGAAGAAGGTGAGAAAGAAGCCATTTTCAAGTAAGAGGCATAGGACATGGTTCTCCTTTGCTAGAGTGAGGATCAAGCTAGGACGGCAAATTTTAGGAGACTTGCCATAGGGGTCTCCTAAATCACTTGTTTTCAAGTATGTATACAAAGCATATGATACTGATAGGAACCAACATGTGTATGAAAAGTCCTGTGACTCTAATGGCATTCACCTTTGAGAAAAATAACACTCAAGGGTCACAAACCCATTCACCATTATTTAAATAACTGTCACACTAAATGGCAAGTGGCATGCTCTTTACATATTTATATTGTAGCTATTAAATAATAGCTCAGCTCTTAAAATATAGTGATGTTTAGAAATATGTAACCTACAGCAAGAAGGGATTGAGTTCTATTTTTTTTTTTATAAAAAAAAAAAGCATTCGGAGACAACCATATATTTATACTAGCCTGTGAAAGCATAGAATAAGTGTGTCAGTGGAACGACTTCCATATTCCAGCCAGAACCTACAGCAGTGTTGCACAGCAAATATCTGTTGCTTCTATCTACATTGGGACCATATCAACAAGCAAGGGCTCTATGACATGTAACTGCCAAATGGTGTCACATGAGGAAAGAGAAAAAGTAAAGGACAGAGCCCACAAGAATTAAAAGCAAATTCCACTTTCTAGTGATCAAAAGTCCTGTCAACAAGGCTTTGGAGAAAATGAGTGGCTACAGCTGTGTGCCTGGCTTTTTACTTAAAGTGAGGAGGCATGCTTCATCTGTGCATCTTTTTTAAAGCACAAATGTTATGACATGCTTCCTTCATTGTCTACTGAGCAGGCTCCTCCATGTTTTACAAAACAACAGTCTGCCACATATGCACATACACACACATAGGTGCATGTATACATACACACATGCATACAAACACACACACGAATCAAAAACATACATACCCAGGTTCATGTACATACACATACAGGTGCATTTACACACAGAGAGAAACACATACACACAGATGCATGTATACACACATATACATACATGGATGTATATCAAACAAAGCAGGTCAACTTCAATAAACTGTATTTAACAAATGTCAAAATATACCTGCATATCCAAACTTTAAAGTTTTATAAAATATATCT
Organism: Mus minutoides; assembly: GCA_902729485.2. NCBI lineage: Eukaryota > Metazoa > Chordata > Mammalia > Rodentia > Muridae > Mus > Mus minutoides. The sequence continues at coordinate 57,244 of LR751874.1, forward strand.
TCGCAGATGCTTGAGGATTCTACTATTTCAAAGAAACCACATTTGAAATCAAAAGCTTAACATTGAAAATATTAAGTGCTGGAGAACTTTTTTTTTTTTTCTTAAGTTGAATTTGTACTCAGTGTTTTCCTGTTTCAGATCTAATGAATCACAATGAATGGGATTAGGTATCTTGGAGAATTCTAAAATCCAATGCACTGAGCAATGACCACTCATAAGAGAAATATGGAGTGTTGCTACAAACTCATTTCGACACAAGATATGCTTTTTATTGCTTTCATAATTCTTAAGGCAAATTTTCCTATGTCGCTGTCAAGAAGAAAGTAAAACATCTAAGCTAATTGTATTTCTCATTCTCATAGATCAGATGAAGCTGCAGAGAAGAGAGCTCAATGGATTTCATTCTGACCTGTGTCCCCTTTCCCTGCCCTTTTTATATGTTTACTTTGTGTTTTAAAACTTCTTTTTGAACTTTCAATATTTTATTCAAGTTTTATTTTAAATGATGCTAATTAAAACATTTGAGAGGGAAGAGATAATTCCATAGAAAATGGAAGACTCTAAAATGTACCCATTAAACTAGGGNTGCAATGTCAAAAAAAAAAAAAAAAAAAAAAAGAAAGAAAAAAAGAATCAAAAAGGAAGAGGAGGAGGGGAACAAGAGGAGGAAAATGAGGGAAGGAGGAAGGGGAGGATGAAGAGGGGGAGGAGGAAGAAGAACAATAACAACAACAGCAACAACAACAAGAAACAACACTACACACAAGGAAATATTAAGTCCTGAATGACTGGCTCTATCATGTCCTCTATCTCTACTCTAAAATGGCACAAAAGAAATAACTATCCACACAGCGAACACTAATTTTACTGTAAAACAGGTAACTGTTGGGCCAGGAAAAGAACAGGATATGACTCTGTCTAAAAATTCCCCATCAGATAGGTGTGTATGTGCTTCCCAGCAGATAGGATTGGGAAACCAGGGTTAGATGCTCAAGGAGTCACAATTTCATCTGTGGACTCATTGCAGATTTACAAAGGGCCTGGCCACTCCCAGCCTCCATTTTAGCTTGGCATCTCTACAGGAGCTCTTCCCCAACAAGTTCTATGGCTAAAAATACCTGGAATGGAATTTCTGCTGTACCTCAAAGTGAGTCAACCTTAGCCAGGGAGCTAATGTGGTATTTCTAAATTCTCAAGTTCCTAACTCACAGAATTAAAAGGTATATTAAATACTGAAGGTTTCTATGTTAGAAAATATTTTAAAATTGATGAATGTACAATATTCATTTATTCTTGAAATTCCAATCCTAGGTCAAGCTTGTGGATGATGGACTGATGTCTTTGCCATCAAGCTGAGCCAACAGTGTCGGTCTGATACCTGGCTGTAGCAGTGGTTCTCAAACTGTGTGTTGTGACCATATTGCAGGGGTGGGGATGAGTTGGGGGTGCATGTGTCCAACGTCCCTTTCACAGAGGTTACCTGAGACCATCAGAAATATCATACATTTACATATCAATTCATACCAGCCATGAATTAGCAATGAATTACAGTTATGAAGTAGCAATGAAATAATTTTATGATTGGGAGTCACCATGACATGCTCTGTTAAATTATCACATTAGGAAGGTTGATGACTGCTGTTTCAGGGTCTGAGTGAACCCTAATCCAATCAGGCTACAGTTGTTCATTTTGGCTGAAAAGCAGTCATTCGAATTCACCTGACACTTATTTCCAAAACAAGTAACTGTTTTCAGCTGCCCAGGCTGACTTGACTCAGACTCGATCTTCTTGTTCACTTTCTGGTAAAAGGAACCACCAAACTGAGCCATCACTCAGATTGATAGCAAGCTGGAATTTGTCCATCTTGTTGCCAACTGTGAAGTTGTTCTGGGTCTCTCAGAACTTCAAGGTCTCAAAATTCATCTGGTAGCCAGCCAGCCAGCTCTCACAGTCAAGCAACAGTATGTCTCAGATGGAGATCCCAGGGATGTCAAACTTACATCACAAGTCCAGGTCTTCTACTTGTCTTGATTTTTAGCATTTTTCCCCAGTGTTAGGCCAGAAGGATGAACTGAAGGTCAGCTTCAGTAAGCTGTTCTTCCATAGTGATCTTGGTGTCCAGAGTGATGTGTGTGTTACACTTCTTAATGTCAACCAGCATACAGTCTAACTGTATTTGATTTCCAGACTGCCATTTGGTGATCTCCATGTTGGCAGAGCTTGAGCTGATAAATTCCAACCCATTCTGGCCTTTGGTTTCAAATCAAGTTTAATTCGACCAAAGCTGTAGCCCTTGGTGAAGACATGCCTAGCAGACTTGTCGAGATCAGCATATGTGACAGACACAGCCATCTTCTCTGAGGCAGTGATGGAGGGAGCCATTGCATCTACTGTGAGGACTCAATTCTTTGAAAGGTTTTAATGTAGTGCTCAAAATGATATTTTAAAGCCCCTCTTCTCCAACTTCTAGAGTCTGAGCTCCCAAGGCAGGGGATGACTCACTCCAAGGGAATATTGTCTTCTGGACAACACTGGACAGCTGTACATACAAACTCACAGCAGTTGTGACTGTGTGAACAAAACTCATGCAAGCATAAGCCAGACCAAATTCCAGCCAGTAGAGAGGATTGGACACACAATCTTACCCACAAGACATTGAGGTACTGGAAATTGACAACTTCTGTGAAAGGAAGAGACAATGCCATAAGGGTGTAGATACTAAGCCTTTTTTTATTTTTTAAGAAAAATGGTATGTTGTAAATGTTTAACTGTTGACTCTCAGAAGCTAGAATGGAATGTTATGAGCTATCTGTTATCTGTCTGAAGTATAAACATTTAAAGTAGAGATATCATACTATTGACATGTGATTACCAACAATAGAGTTGGTAGAAGTGTGTGATCAGCTCTCCCAGGCTCTTACAGGCACATTCTACTACCCTAATATATGATCACATGGTCCAGTGGTAGGGATGTCTGTGAGGCCTATTCATTGAGATTCTGGTATCTTAGGAGACTGCTGCAGCTACCATAGCCTTTTACATAGAAAAATTAACATGCAACTACATTTTAATATATAATCTTTTCATCTTATGTGTCACAATTTAAGATTATGTCTTAGAGGTTAAGAGAGGGGGCTATAAGGGGAGGGACTGGGAGGAGAGGGGGATACTGCTATTGGGATGCAAAGTGAATAAATAAATATATTAATTAAAAAAATGATCATGTCTCTGAAACCAATCATTTTAATTAAACTAAGATTCAGTAGAGTATAGATGTGTAGCTAAGATGTACCTAACACTATCTCCTCGGAGTCCTAATTGGAGAATTCTTTTAAAACCAATGGAAACTTTGGTCATGGGAAAGAGACACACACATACTACAAGAATCTGGCTTACTAGAACGGGTCTCATGACATATCTGGGCCCAGGGTCAGTGTTAAGTGTCTTGGCAATGAGTGCTGCATGCTTCAAAATTTTCTCTATCTTTGGAGCATCTCACTAAGAGCTTTGGAAACCACAGTTCTTGTTCTATACCCGTGTTTAGAAAAGCAATATCACATGAGATCTCAGAAAACAAGGGAAAAAATTACCCAGACTCTGCCAGTTTTTAAATGGCTCATAGATTGTAGGTGAGTGTCAAAATGAATAGAAAAATCTTCCATTAAGGAATTTTAAAATGCTTTACCAATTAAAAAGAGAGGTTAGTTTTTGTGCTTGCTTTTTAAATATATTGACCACAGTGATAATATCATTTCTAGGAGAAAAGATAAATTCTAGTGTGTCTGATTTACATGTAATTATTCTAGTGTATCTGAATTAGTATAATTAGTCCCAATCTAGGTTTGTTTTTGTTTTATTTCCATGTGTGTTTGTTTATCAAAGCAAAACATAGCTTTTGCTCCGTTACTATGTTTCAGAAAAGTCAGATGATTTTATTAATAATAGAGGAAGAAAATGTATTACCTGTAGTGAGATTATTTATTTATTTACTTATCTTTAAAATAAAGCAGAAGGGGTAACTGTCAGTAAACATTTAGAACAGGTTTTGTAAGGAGAATTAAATGATTAGCCTTCATGTGACATATCATTATTCAAGAAAAGAACAATGTAATAGAAAAGTGCTAAATGCTAATTGTGCTATCCCTTGCCTTTCTGATAGTAAACACTCTTACAGAAAGGAAGTAATATTATTTTCATGTACATTCTCTTGTAATTGTTGAATTTTAGCACCTGTTCCTGTATTTGTTGACCTTCTGTATTCATCCTTGCAAAGATATCTATTTGAGTCTTTTATCCTTAAAGAAATACTTCTATTTGTGTGTGTGCATGCATGCACATGTGTGAGCACATGCTGTGTGTGTGTGTGTGTGTGTGTTCACATTTATAAGCATCTGGATAGACGTCAGAGAACAGTTTGTGGGAGTCAGTTGTCCCCACCATATGAGTCCTGGATACTGAACTCAGTCAGCAAGTTCTTTTACCCTCTGAGCTATCTCACCAGCACGTTTTGTCCATTTCTAGATTAGATATTTGTGTTGTTTGGCTTATGCTACTAAGTTATGAGTTTTCTTTTACATATTTCTTACATATTTTGCCTATTAACCCCTGTTATACACACATACACACACACACACACACACACACACACAATCATTTTTCTAATGTGTTAGACTGCCTTTTCATTTTCTTAATGACATGTTTTTAATGACTAGAATAATTTAAGAAGTCACTACACATTTAGCAAAGACAAGCTGATGCCCAATTAGCATTTTTCCTTGTCATACCTCCTAGGACTAGTACGTACAAGTCAAGCAGTTAGTATTCTGCCTGCTGCTTCCGGGGAAAGAATGCAGGAAAAAAAGAATGTCTTTCTGAGGAGCTGCAAATTCCCAGAGCAGCAGGAGAAGTTATAAAAAGAAAGGCATTTGACTATTTCCATGGGAACATCTTCATGACTACTGTTATCTTTATTAAGGAGAGAAAGAGAGAGAGACCTATTGAACAGCTACCTAAATTTGTGTGATGCAAAGCATTCTTTTTGCCTAACTTGTAACACTGCATGGTGTGTGTGTGTGTGTGTGTGTGTGTGTGTGTGTGTTTTATGTTTGTGAATGTATTCTTTTATATAAGTGTGTATATGTTTGTATATGTCTATGTGGCATATCTGTGTATGTATATTTTTGAGTATGTATGTTGTGGTATGTGAGTATATCAACATATGTTTTTGTGTATGTGAGTATATGTTTGTGTGTGTGAGGCTGTGTGTGTGTATGTGTGTGTGGTTTGTGAATATATGTTTATGTGTATCTGTGTATATGTTTGTTTGTTTATGTCTATGTGTGTGATTATATGTGTATATTATGTGCTTTAGTTTAGTGTATGGATTTGTAAAGCTGCTTTTCTCCTTCCATGTTTACATGTTCTCAATACCTTCAAGTCACTGAACTCGGTTAACCAACCTGCCTGCTACTATTCCTTTACATATTGAGCAGTCTTGCCCACTGTGTGCTGCCTTCTCAGCCATTCTTTGTCAATGAGCATACCCTTTGCAATTCATTCATTAACAGTAACAGTTTTACTCCTTAGAACCCTCTGCTTCCATTCAGTTCTTGAGAAATGTGCTTCCCATTTGGCAGAAGAAATACTGTTGTAAGTCACACAGATACTCACCTGCACTCGCCTGTCCTGATAAGTGTCTGATATTCTAAATTCTCAAATACTAAAATGAAATCTGGGATATTAAAACAAAGCCTCTAAAGTCCTTGGAAATCAGGCAATATTAATTAATAAGAAACTAAAGAATGTGAAGACAGGAGAATCAACTGACTTTTAAATGTGCTTGATGTGTTTTTATTGAACAGAAAACTGCATAATTTCTTAGATGAAATTTAATGACTACCTACAATATCAACACAGTGAAACTACTACCTAGGGGAAAATAATGTAGTTTGACCAAAACTTGTCTTTTTTCCTCATAGATCCTCCGCCTCTGCCACAGAGACAATCGCTGTTCTGAGTAGGGTTCCTGTCTTTTCTCTAGGGTAATATCACAAACCAATATGCCAGAGGCTAAAGTGTTGGTGTTTGCTAATTATTTGTATACCCAGCAAAACCCACATACACACTTAACATACTAACTTGTTCATACATCTTGTGAAAGTTGCTAACATTATCCATACAGCTAAGGTATCTTTTTAGTGTGACTGTACATAATTTCTGTGAATGTACATAATGTTCCAGTCCTATTGTTTTTGATGGACATTTTGACTGACTCCATTGTATTGATTTAATAGCAATTAAAAATAACCCAATGCTATAAAATTCTTTTGCAAGGGTCTGAGGAACATGTGTAAATAACTTTCTAACAGAGAGACTCAAACCATTACTGCTACATCTCTTCAGCCCTCTCACCTGTAACTCGACTTGCTCACAATGGCTTATTTTAAGAATACCTAGTCATATGGAAGTTTCAGGTCTTAATCTGTTTTAGAAATTGTTGGAACTAGTTTTCTTGTCTGCTGTGGGTGGGGGATTTCCTCTTACTGTAATTTTAATGAGGCTGTCTGCCACCTGATTATTGGGTATTTGAGATTTCCCTTTTGTAATGTGTGGGTTCAAGTCTCCTGTTCTTTTTCCTCCTACAGTTGACTTGCTTATGTTCATCTAGAAGGGTTTTGTATATATTAATGGTTCTTTGTTCTTTGTTTCTAATATTTGTTGTAAAGGCTTTCCTCATTACATAATTTTTTCTTTTGACTCCTTGTGGTTCTTTTGCACCTGGCCCAGAAATTGTGTTTGATAACATTATGACATAGCAAAGCAAATGAACAATCAATAATAAACAATAATGTGTCATCCCATTTATTCCTCTAGAGGATCACATCTCAAAAATACATCCAATATCATTCATTCCCCCTGATTCTCTGCCCTAGTAGCGGCCCATCAGTACTCATAGATCCAGTTTAAGCTATATCAGCTCAGAATTGCCTTTGCAGAGGCTTTTGCATTTTTTCATCTGTCTCTGTTTCCCTTCCATAAAACCTAGATCCTGAATTATTATAAACAAATTAATTTTGAGAAATCCAGTGTATTAAATGCCACATGACAGACTAACTTTCCAATTTCTCTAGTTTGCAATTTCAGGCAACTCACAATGTAAATAAGGTAGATTGTGTACGGGGGCAGGGGGTCTCATCATTTGCCTTAGCGTATCCCAGCCAATGAGTGAGATTTTTTTTCTTCCTTTCAAATTCAATAAAACAAAGTTCTCAGTGCCTAAATTTCTCTGGTGCTTCATCGATCATGAAGAATTTGTCCTTCGAGGCTCTATTTTCCACAGCCTGGAAGCTGTGTTCAAGAAATACAAACTTCCCTTTGGCTCTCCATATCCCTGGCCTACCCTCCTCTGTTTTGCTTTCTGTGTCTGGAGCCTGATCCCTCAAGACTCTATCAAAGGGGTTTCTGCCTGTCTAAGGTGTGTTACACCAGAAAGGATCTTGACAGGAGAACAGAACATCCCTAGGGAAGCTGTAACTTGAGATGCAGAATGTCCTGTCTTCCTTCCTGCTAAGTGACTCTTGGCTGGCTGTGTGCAGTGTCCACACTGATACTTGCTGCTCAGTTCTCTCTCTGTATTTCCTTGAACTTCTTTCCTTCAGACCCAGGAGTGCAAATGGCTCTACTATTATTATCAAACCAGGAAACTGCAGTGCTCCACACTTCCACTTTGGAAACAGTCCCTTTGTAAATTAACTCTCCTGGAATTATTCTCATTTGTGAGTGCCATCTGTTTCCTTTGGTTCTCTGACTGATACACATTTAATAGCCATGCATATATAAAAGAGAGAACCAAAACAAAGTGTTAAGTGTTAAGGCACATTGCCATGATAACTGCTCTGTCTGGCTCATGGGTAAAGTACACAGAGGCATATATGCTCTTTTCTGAGGAACTCAGAGAACAGTCAAGGAGCTCATCATGTTGAGCTTTGGAGATGTATGGAATAATGAACACAAAGTTATCCATCTCTCTAGAAGAACAAGTGTTCTCAATCAGGACTGGGCTATAGACCACAGGCTTTGACTGACAGCTGAATTTCATGCTGTGGTGTGTGGAAAGCATTGTCTCTGTACAGTCCCTTGGATCATCTTGTTAAGTCATAACCATACTTTGAAACTAAAAGGAGACATTACTGTAATATATTTTACTTCATGAACTAGAAACTTAATCTTAGCTATGAACTGAATTCATAAAATTTCTCCTTCAGTTTTTTCTTTCTTCCCTTTGTCAAAAATGATGAGACAGACACTTTTGATATTTATTCATCAATTATATATTCCAGATTATACCACTCTGAATATTAAATATTAACTGTCTGCCCCCAATTAGTAGCTCACATACAACTAGAAGGCAATTATTAATCCCCTCAAAGTAAAATTATTATTAGAAATATAAACAAATGTACATCAGGTTGCTGTGGGAAAACATTTTTTTAGATATGGATGTCTTCTTACAGTCCATTATTTACAGACCACAAGTAGACATGACTCCATGATAATATGCAGTTAATACTATAGGAACAGCATTTCAATCAGTACAGCCTGTTGAATGAAATTATTAGTTGGAAATATGCAGGCTATCTCTGGACAGGGGAAAGACTGTGGGGTACTCTCCTCACTGGGCCACTATATAAAAGGTGACCTAGCAGTCCTATGACAGGTGAGAAAGGCTTAGCCCAAGGTCCTCTTGCTCCCCACACATCTGCTTCTGCCACTGATGGATGGAAAAGGGCAATAGAGAAACTAGTGCCAGAAAACATCTCCTGAATGCATCATGGTTTCTCACTTCCTTCAGCCTACAGTAGCAGGAAACCTCTGGCTTTATACCTATAAGTAGCATGATATGAAGACCCCTACAACATAGATGTAAAAACATGAAGAATCTGTTCCTAACAGGCCACCAGGTTCCATCTGGGTTAAAAATCGGTTCTTCATCTTTGTCAGTCTTTCTTCTGAGACAGGACCAGACAACTACACCATAAGAACTTAACTTCCACCCATTAGACCTTCATAGTTGGACCACTGCAGTCCAGAAAACAGGGTCATTATTCACTGATGATTCTAAAGGTAAAAACCAAGTTACATTTGTAACAGATAAGTACTACAAATACTATTGATAGTGAATATTTAAATATACTTATTTGACAGTAAAGCTACCTTAGCCATTCTTTTGCTAACATTTAACACTTTAGACATAGATAAAATGGGTCTCTTTTTTGATAATGCTAGTTAATATTTAAGCTTAATCTCATGTTCATATTTTAAACATAAGATATGATATGAAATATACATATTTTATTTCAGAGGATAAGTTAGGTTGAATTTTTTCATCTGTAGAAGTTTTATCACTGAAGTTCTATTTATGTTCATTTTTTAAAAAAAGTCTATCGGAACAGGTACAGATAATATCCTTATGGGGTTGCATTGGATTTAATTGCGTTCCATATAGATCAGAGATTATAGTGGCTAATACACTGTATCAGTTATTTTTCTCATTGATAGAATAAAATACCAAAAGCAATATCAAAGAGAAAAAGGCTTTGCTTTGGTTTACAACTAGAGGGGTGCAGCCCATGGTAAAAGACATGGCAGCTGAGGGGTGGGAGTTCTGGTTACATTGCATCAACAGTCCTGAAGCAAAGAAAGAAAATAAGGGTTTATATTATGAAACATCAAGTCCTGCTTTTCAATTACCTATTTTCCCCAGAAAGGTTCCACCTACTAAGCTTCTTACAACATTCCAAAACAGAGTGTCCAGCTGGGGACCAAATAGCCAAACACATGATCCTATAAGAGATACTTTGTTTTCAATCTGCAACTGAAATCACATTTAATTCAGTGAAATTTAGCTGTAATCTGATCTGTTTGGCTATGATTAATTTAGTAAGTGGCGAAGGTATATCAGATCTTTTACAATCCTACATTACCCAGGCCTCTCAAATCCTCAGTATCATTGGTCCACATAATTTCTTTGCCTTGAGTGTGGACAAGATTTGTTTCTTGCTTCTAATGCAGACTACAACAAAGGCAATGTGCTGTGACTCTTTCTAATGGCCATGCTGCATGGAAAGTCTGATGGATGTCATCTTTATAAAGCTTAATATTCTGATTTAGTGGAATGGGCCGAAAGGCTGTCTTTCCAGACTCAGAAAGGCTCAGATTGCAAGAAATTGCAAGTAGCCTCCAACATCTGAGATGACTTCAAGTCAAAAGGTAATGAAAGCTGGAGTTCTTATGCAGGCAAAAGACCCTGGCATTCAGGTCTACAGCAGGACTGACCAAAATGGGAAAAACCCAGCTCTTATCCAACTCAACTGCAAGACAAGAAGGAAATGTGTCCAACACTTTTATTCTAGCCTTTGAGGCCTTGGGAAAAGAATTCAATAAGGATAAATCTGGACCTAGAAGAACTCAGAGATAGTAAATATGTGTGGTAGGAAACTACTAAATTTGGGTTATTATAAATTTCTTTATCCTCAGTTCCTTTCCATATAAAATAGCAATGTTTGAACCTTCTAGATTAGTTGTGGGCACTAAGTGAGATAATTAAATTTCTGAAGAATATACATAATTTTCTTAGGAAGATGTTAACTCAACTAAGGTTAATAGTGAAGATGGAATCAGTAAGAATACTGATTAGCTAATAACTTGACAAACTTAACTGCATTTTATTTGACTTTTCAAACAGTCTAAAACAAACTAGAAAGTCAGGAGAAATTGTCTTAAGGCACGCTTCCCTGTCCTCGCAAGCCTTTTCTCCATTCTTGCAACAATCACCCACCTCTAAGGCAGAGTTTCCCTTAGTAACTTTGTACGGTGAAGAAGAAGAAATTTATTTTAAGCTTACAACAGCTAAAGCCATGTTTGGAACATAATCATCTCTTCTGCCAAAATGTAAGAATTTGTCCATATTTGTACAAGAGGATAAATTAAAATTATAGAGAAATATTTATAACGAAAACAATTTCATAACACATAACAATTTCAAAATAAGCTTCATCCATTTAGAATAGAGAAATCCCATTGCAAAAGCCCTCATTTTCCTTAATAGTCATGTGAACTGGATTGCTTTCAGTCTGAATCTCTGAAAGTGAGCTTTATTTATTACTCTCATTTTAATTTCAGATCACTTTAATTACCAATAAAAAGCAAGCACCAATACAGAATGGGATATTACTTACGTGGATGTTTTTAAAGCTAGAATAGATAATGGCCTCATTCCAAAGGTTCTATAAACCATTTTTATAAGTAAAGTATTATCATACAATTTTTGTAAAATCCCTTTTACTAGTAGAGAAAAAGCAAAACCGAAGAATGGTTAGTGCCTTAAAGAATGAAAATAAAAAAATCAGAATATTTACCTAAACCTGTAAAATGCCATCCACACCTCATTTAGTTACTAGAATCACAATTGTGAATATGAAGAACCTCATTAATACATTTTCAGTGTAGACACATGAGAGAACATTGGAATATTAGCAGCATCAAAGCTGATGCGAAACAACTTTGATTTATCACTCTGAAGCTAAGAAGATGCTTTGCCGTACAACCAGATGAACAAGAACATGTAAAGTACTCTGCTGACTGGCAAAGTCTACAGGGATCTCAATACCTTGTAACTCAATAACTTTAGATCCCACCCCATTTCATGTTGATAAATATATGGATGTTCAAGAGATGGAGAAAGAGACAGGAACAGAGCATTTATCTAATGGATAATAAGACAGTCCTTTGCTTCTGAGTTCACATAAATCCCCATACCTATGAAAGCTTTAAAAGCCATCCTGAAAGTTTATAATAAATCAAACTAATATAAATTGGTCTTTCACTAAACTTGGAAATTGGAGTTTTGCCTATGTTTTTATTAATGAATTCTACAGGCAGAGCTGCTCCCTGGTCTGATAACTAACTAACTAACTAACTAACTAACTAAATACGAGAACTCTAAGTCATGCAAAATGCCTTTTATGCCCATTTTTATTTACCCTACACTCTGATTTATATACCTTCTCATCAACTGGAATGCTAACAATGTTTAACAATTTCCTATTTTTGATAGCTCAGCCACTAACTGCTTGTAAATTTGGTCAGACTATTTAATGTTTTTGACCCTTGGTCTCTACAAACAGCAAGGAATATAATGTCCTTCATTCTTTATCCTGAGGTAGGGAAGGCTCAGAAGCAATACAGCATGAACACACTTTGAAAAATATAAATATATCATGATATTATTATTAATATTGATATAGCATTTCTGGACATTAGCCCATTGGATGCGACTGTTGCTAGTTCATAAACTGAATTTAGCAGCATTTATTAGCAATGGCTCTTTTGTGCTTTCAGGATATCACCATTTAGTAGTTGGCAGACTTTGCCTATATTTTCTAATGATTGTAAATTGATTTTATTCATACTTTATAAAATAGCCCCTCTCTTGCAGCTAAAGAAGAACAAGCACAGGAATGGCAGTCTGATGATTCCTTCTTCTGCAAAGATTTCCTAAGGAGCTAGGAGTTCTAACCAGATCTAAAATGTAAAACAAATAACCACGGGACACACACACACCCACTTGCATATGCACATGTGCAATCTGATGATTCCTTCTTCTGCAAAGATTTCCTAAGTAGCTAGGAGTTCTAACCAGATCTAAAATGTAAAACAAATAACCATGGGACACACAAACACACACTTGCATATGCACATGTGGGCACTCACATGAGCATGCACAAAATCTAAGCAAAAGTAGATACCCAACTCAGTTATATTCTGAATAGAACAATAGTAAATTCCCAGCAGAACAACAGAAACCTACATTTGAATTATTTTACAATTATTAAAAATACTGACATTATTAAAGAAATAAGTGTTTTATATTGCATAGATATTAGGAACAATAATTATCCACTTCCCTACCTTTCTCAATATTCCTCATTTTATAGTGTACAGCTAAGTTAGCAAGCTAACTTCTGGAAAGTGTTGCCCAGTAATTTGAACAAATTTTTCATTTCAGATGCCCTCCTCAGTTCACTGACACAGGCAAATAGCTCTCTGTCTTTCTCAGGAAGTCATGAGCACATAGTCACAATAGGAAAAGGATCTCGAACTTACTGCCTGTCCTTATTGTTCTGGCTTGGGCATTTAATTTACAGAGGCACCATTTCTGTGGCCTAGAAGTTTATGAACTAGGAATCCACCATGCCTTTATATCCCCTTGCAGGAGAATCTACCTGCAGATGCCCTGATTATTAAATGCACACTAATACTGGAACACTGATCATTATCCAGCTCCATTTCACTTCCCATCCTTTGGACTCCTGTCTTCTGTTACACTGCAATTTGAGGTGATTTGTGAGAATGAGATAGCATATAGATAGAAACATAATGCTAAATATTTTCTAATACAAAATTCCATGAAATAATAGAAACTGAACTGAAAGCATGAAACACAGCATTTTAATCATGTGAGAAAGAATTTTTAAAAAAATGCCCTCATGAACCAAATTAGATGCCAAATAAACAGGAAGTGAAAATTTTTATCTGGGTGAATGATGATAATCAACAATGGTAGATTAAAGCCAGGGAGAGAAAAGAATGAGGATTTGCATTTATAAAATGTTAAAAGGCAGATTTTTGGATCTGTTAAAGCAAAATGTGCTTTCCTAAATAAGATTTCTGTTCTCACAACTCAGCAAATAAAAGCAAATTGGAGAAATACCGAGTAAAGCGAGTCACTTCTATCTAAATCACTATTTGCTGAAATTAGAGCCCACATTTCAAGTCATAAAGTGGTACACTGGGTAGCTTAAGTGCTAGATTAGGACAATCCAAGAGGAGAAGAACTTCCCTAAATCAGAATCGTCTGAATCTGACTCAGGGACCGTGCACCTGGAGCCGTTTATTCTCCCATTGACCAGGTTCAATTTCACAGCTCATCTGGATTTCATTAGATGCCAGGCTTGCTTGGAAATCTGCAATTGCTTTAATTTGCCATTTCACTTTGTTAACATGAAGCCCAGTCCTCCCTTATAGAAATATTGAAACAACCTGTCTTTAAAGTAATGTGTAGTCTGAAAGTGCCTTGCTAACCAATTAATCTTTAATATGATAAAAATAGGTTGACTAATGACATTTCCCTTCATCTGATTCCATCGTAAATGCCACTCTATTACAAACTTTATGGTAAATAATGGTTTTCCTTGGAACAGGGGAACAAGTCAAATGGGAGCTATATAAAAATGTATGTTAATAACTTTCAAATTTAATAAATATTCACAAGTACATATTGAATATCTACCTTGTTCCTGTCTTTTGGAATTGGAATTCTTCAACTCTCTGCTCTGTAGATATAATATGAGAGTTGTAAAAAATGAGAAGACATGTGATTTCAGTTTTCAGATGAAAATACTACATATATTCAAAACACTTGATTAACCTTATTTGGCCACTGCTCTGAGAAAAACCCTGAACCATTATCATTATGGAGCCAAATACTCCATCACAGCACATGTACTTTGACTCTATACTGTCCTCCAAAGACCCCTGTGTTAAAGATGTGGTCCTTAATTTTACTCTATGAGAGGTATGTCGGCATGTAGCCTGCTGATAAATCTCAGGTCATCAAAGCAGTCTCCTTTGTAGGGGTTGTTTTGATGCTTTGATTGGGAATGTGTTTGGGAACACTGAAGATCCTGTTCCCCAATTGGTTCTTGATCCATCATTAAAAATGCTAGCAGCCAATAAACTGAGCAGCATAGGTTGGACTTCCAGTTTTCCCTCTGGCAGGCTAGCAGATGCAAAGGAGGGAGAAAGAGCCACCAGCCATGTGAGATCTCAAGTGGAATGGCCCTCTGCTGCTTCGGTGACTGGGCCTGGGGGTTACAGACAGGAAATTAGATAGCAATGAGCTGAGGGCATGTTTAGGGTGCTGAGCTAAAACTAAATGTAACTTAGCAACCAAAGTTGAGGGCAGATTCGGAGGTGCTGAGCTGAGAGTGTAAAGAAGAGCGCAATAGCCAAGGAAAGCTTAACAAACCCAGCCATTGAGCTGAAGCAAAAAATAAGTTAATGTTTGTGTGTGTGTGTGTGTGTGTGTGTGTGTGTGTGTGTGTGTGTGTGTGTTTCATCTATGGATAGAAGGGAACCCAGGTAGGCTGTTGGTTTCTGCCTGAAGCTTAAAGTGAGAATGTAGGAACTACATGCTACAGTCCTCAAACAGGATTATGGTAGGCTTATCTTCCTGGTTTTGCATCCCAGCCACGATGAGTTGTCCATGTGTATCCTGCCAAGTCTTCACTCATGACATATCTATCACCACAGGCCAAGAAACAAATTCACAATGGACTGAAATCCATGAAAATGGAAGCCAAAGAAAACATTTTCTCTTTTTAAGGTGCTCACCTTAGGTGTTTTGTCCTAGTGACAGAAAGCTTTCTGACACACACAATAAAGATTGGAGAGAGCGAATTAAACATTTACTTGCACATCTTCCTGGGGTAGGGAAATGTCTAATAAAATTAACCTTTTTTTATTTTTATATGCACTAAGATAGATGTCAACTTGAGAAACTTAAGATGAAAGATAGTAAATTTCAATAAAATTTATTTAAATGATCCATTAATAGAAATATCCAGAGAAATACATTCTGAATGAAGCTTTATAACAATTTTCTGGTATCATGAACATAGACTACTGCAATGAAAATACAAAGCACTATGACACTAGGAAAGATTGAAACTGGTAAATACTTTCACCTTGAGTTAGCTATACTTACAACAAGGGTGGTTAATAAAAATGGGAGTATCTCCCAGAAAACACAGAGAAGCAGGGTTCCAACTCCTAGTTTGAGGTTCACTATCCTCTTTATATGTCAATAATTTATCAGTACCTTTAAGGAAATGAAAGAGGAAATGACTGTGAGGTGATAAATTAAAAAAAAAAAAAATCTCTTGTGTTCTAAGAGACTGGCACTTTTCCCTGGGCCTCACAGCCAGAGTTAATAATACACCGTGAGATCACTTAAGATTTAAGACTGCTATCCCATTGGGTTCTCTGTTGTTTGTTTAACCTGCCATTAATAGACCAATGGAACCAACAGCCTTATCTACCTGGATTCTTTCCTCTACCACCTAAGCTAATGACTAATTTTAATTTTAAATTATGTACTCATCTATGTCCCTGACCCAGAGAGAGCAATGCATATGTGTATGTGTGAGTGTTATGGTAATAGTTTTCTGAAAACAGCAGACAGAGTGAAATTGAACTTATCCAACAAATATCTACCATAAACATTGGAAAATGCATATGGAAAAGATGCTTGATAACACAATGTTTGCAGTACTGAGTTCTTTGGGGTCCCTTGTTTAAAAAGCAACTGTTAAAGGTTTATGTAAAGCATCCTTCATTCCTGTCCCATGTGGTAGTCTCTCTGCCATCCAACAACCAGAGAACAAAGTTTTTGTTAGAGACACATTCAGATCAAACACAGGCAAGTTAGAGATAGGCCACCTACAAACTACAGACAGATGGAAAGCATAGGGAGAAATGGAGAATTTAAACTTGGACTCACTATTGGGCAAATGAACCCAGGAGGAAGTCTGAAATTTCAACCCTTAATTTGACATGGAGGACACAGAGACCTGTGATTGTGAGAAGGTTAACAGAATGTGAGAAACACCATAACTCCAAATGCTGTCCTGTAATTATGAAGCAACAGGCACAATTATGTGACTGTAAAAGACCATGGAAAGCAAAGGTACTGTTAGCTCCATCTTGGGAATAATAGTCTTCCATCTTGAAACTTTAGCTTATGATACAGCAGAAGGTTGAGACCCAACCTACTCCTATTTCCCAAGGGGTTACCAGAAAGCCTGTGCATTCATCAATCCTAAGTCAATTATTTTCTATTAATTGTTTGGACTGAAGGTAAAAAGAATGTGGCAATATTCACCTACTTAAAGAACTCAAGGCATTCAGCATGCAGATGTACCAAGATAAGGTTTGATCAAAGGAAAAAAAAATATTTCTGAAGTATTTTCCTTTACAGGATAAATCAGATTAGTAGTCAATTAGGAGTTAAAATCAGGCTTGCATCCATCACCAGCAGAGAATGATGGAAGAGAATCTTGGAATCAGTAGATGGAAGGCCTTTTGAATATCTTTTTCTTTCTTACTCTCCCGTGCAATGCTGGGGTTAACCCAGAATCTTAGGCATAAGAGACAAATGGTTTTTTGTTTGTTTGTTTGTTTGTTTGTTTTCAATGAGCCCTGTTTGAATAACTCAGAAATGTAAATCTAGAATATAAGAACTAACTTCATCCTTCTAAACAGGCGTTTGATGATGGGCTAATTCAAGTAGTAATACTTCCTGTTTGCAGACCAGAAGTGTTTTGACTCAGGACAGCTATGCCTAAAATATCTCTAGCAAGGAATCCACAGAAAGAGCAGTTCCCTGTAAGGCCACAGCAGGTCACCAGAGTAAAGCCATTTTGTCCCCTGAGCCCCCAGAGTTCTCCTCACTGTCTCTTCCCAGGCAGATCCATTCTGTTGGTGCTCAAAGGGGCTGAAAAATGTTCACAGCCTGGGGATGCTGCAAACTGAAGGGCTGCTGAAGAAGCTGGTATTTAGCTCTCAGCCTTGCCAGCACCAGGAGTAGAGCAGCTGTGAGTTTTCCAGGATTTCTTATTTTATTTTTTATATATTTATTTTTTACAACTTCTTCCCTTCGGCAAGAAAGATTTGTTGTTTCCCTGCCAGACTCCTGCTTGTAAACAGACAAATAATCGAATCGACGTATGAGACAGACCATCGGTTCTAGTAGTACCGCTATCGGTGAACAAATGTTAAACACAAATTTATTTAATTGAGGGTCAGTTAATAGTCGATGTATAGAAATGAAACTATCTTTGAGACTGTAGTGTCTTCTGTCCGGTGAGAATCACCTTCATTAGGGTCTGTTGTTCTTTGACTGGCACAGAAGATGAAAGGAACATTGCAGGACCATTTTCCAAATCAAAGGAAAAAGAAATCTATTGTAAAAGAGATGCTATTTTCACAGTTTGCCTCCCTCCCTCCACCCACCCCTCCCCCCCCTCTTCTTCTCCCCCCCCCACTCTCTTTCCCTATAAGTAAGATTGCTAGGAACCCAGATCAACTTTTTCATGGCAATTTAGCACCACACAATCCTGCAGATCTGTAGCTGAGTCAAAGGACTATCATCAAACTACTTAGAAAGACAGCAAGATTTAGACTAGCAGTTGCAGGGATTGGTTCTTATCTCTTACAGAGACAAAAGACTGGTTCTCTAAAAATGTGAAGCACAGGCTCCTTTATATCATTAATAGTTTTGAAAATATTCAATAATTTCTTACATAGCAATATAATGTCTTTGACGAAAATTTATGGGGAGTAAAAGGGAATATAGAAATCACTCTATCAATTTGGTATTATGGAATGTTTTCCATAAATGTTACAACCTCATTAATGTATTTATCACTACTTTATAATCACAAAATAATAAATATTATTCACAAGCCGTTGAACCCCAACCATGAGTAGAGCTCATGTGATATAAACATTGGTTAGATACTATTGGGAACCTTTCCAACAACATTGAAGTCGTTTAAGAATACCTATTCCACTGTTATTTTTCAAAGATTTAAGAGAGCTAGAATGTTAATGCTTAAAAATTATGGTTTTACTCTCAAGATTAAATTTGCATTTCTTGTTGCAAAGCATTTTACCGACCTTCTCAATCTAAGCTCCAAGTCCAGAATGGGAAGAAGGGCCTGAGACTCCTCAGTATGTTTCCACTATCCCAACTGTTTCTTCTTTAGGCTTTCCTAATAGGAAACATTCTGTAAACACTGAAAGATGCTGTCTCTCTCTCTCACTGCATCACCCTACTGCCTGTCCTCCCAGCAGTGGCACTGGGACCACCCGGCAGATTTCCAGCATTGCAGCACCATTCCAAACCTTCTAGGGCCATCCCAGGGCCAGCCTGTCCTACTCCCTATGTGGAGTCCTTGCTCTCAGGCCTCAGCCAGAGTTACTGCCAACATTCATTGGGTGTCAGTTAAAGCCAACTCCACTGGTCATTTCCTTCAAAATCCAAGTGTTGATAGTGTTTCCTGTTGTCTCCCTCCTGTTGCCTGGCACCTCAGTGACAATTTCAAGGGCTCTTTTGACATTTTTGAGCCACAACAGCTTCTGG
Organism: Mus minutoides; assembly: GCA_902729485.2. Lineage (NCBI taxonomy): Eukaryota > Metazoa > Chordata > Mammalia > Rodentia > Muridae > Mus > Mus minutoides. The sequence goes on from LR751874.1 coordinate 76,509, forward strand.
CCTAATAAATGATTTCTTTAAATACTGTATTCAGATAGGTTGTGTAGGATGCCTTCTCCCTGGACGGGAGGACTGGGATAACTCCGAGAGAGTTAGAGGAGTTGCCACTGTCTTTTCTTCAAACCCCTAACATTTGGTTAACCTTTTGGTAGGATGGAAGAAACCCTGGGAGTTGAACTCAGAATTCAAGCTTCAATGCCAGTAATGTTCCTGCAGAAATTCCTTGTACCTATAAAACATTAAAAGTACTTTAAAAATTACCCTGACAATCAAAACCTTTAAAAAGAATGTGGGAGATAGCCTGGGAAACATGGATATTTAGAGCAGATCTTCTGTATTATGCAAACCCTAAGCTAATTTTGGCATCAAGACTCTCCAGTTGCAATCACTCCTGACAATAGGTTGAGATGTATACCCATTAAAGTAGCAATGTTCCACAGAAAGGGATCTTATTGAAACAGGTCCTAACCAACATATGTGCTCCTTGTTGCCTTTAAAACTCAAAAAGTAAAAACCTGGTAAAAGGTCTTCTCTCCCATCCCTGCTTTCCCAGGCACTCCTATACATGAACAGAGAATGTGGAAATGACCAGCAAGAATGGAAACAGACAACCCTATTTTAAAAAATGGGGTACAGAGCTAAACAAAGAATTCTCAACTGAGGAATACTGAATGGCTGATAAGTAACTAAAAAAAATTCAACATCTTTAATCAACAGGGAAATGCAAATCAAAACAACCCTGAGATTCCACCTCACACCAGTCAGAATGGCTAATACCAAAAACTCAGGTGACAGCAGATGCTGGCGAGGTTGTGGAGAAAGAAGAACACTCCTCTTCCACGGGTGGTGGGATTGCAAGCTGGTACAACCACTCTGGAAATCAGTCTGGCTGTTCCTTAGAAAATTGGACATAGTACTACCAGAATATCCAGCAATACCACTCCTGGGCATATATCCAGAAAATGCTCCAACTTGTAATATGGACACTTGATCCACTATGCTCATAGCTTCCTTGTTTATAGTAGCCAGAAGCTGGAAAGAACCCAGATGTCCCTCAACAGAGGAATGGATACAGAAAATGTGTATATTTACACAATGGAGTACTATGCAGCTATTAAAAACAATAGACTTATGAAATTCTTAGACAAATGGATGGATCTGGAGGATATCATCTTAAGTGAAATAACCCGATCACAAAAGAACACACATGATATGCACTCACTGATAAGTGGATATTAACCCAGAAGCCCAGAATGCCAAAGATAAAATTCACAAACATAAAACTCAATTAGAAAGAAGACCAAAGTGTGGATACTTTGATCCTTTTTAGAAGGGAGAACAAAATAACCATGGAAGGAGTTACAGAGACAAAGTGTGAAGCTGAGACTGAAGGAATGGCTATCCAGAGACTGCCCCACCTGGGGATGCACCCCATAAACAAGACCAAACTCAGATACTATTACAGATGCCAACAAGAGCTTGTTGACAGGAGCCTGATATAGCTGTCTTCTGAGAGGCTCTGCCAGTGCCTGACAAATACAGAAGTAGATGCTCAAAGCCATCCATTGGATGGAGCACAGGGTCCTCAATGAAGGAGGTAGAGAAAGAACTCAAGGAGCTGAAGGGGTTTGCATTCCCATAGGAGGAACAACAATATGAACTAACCAGTACCTGAAGAGCTCCCAGGGACTAAACCACCAACCAAAGAGTACACATGGTGGGACTCATGGCTCTAGCTGCAAATGCAGCAGAGGATGGCCTAGTTGGTCATCAATGGGAGGAGATGCCCTTTGTCCTGTGAAGATTCTATTCCCCAGTATAGCAAAATGCCAGGGCCAGGAAGTGGGAGTGGGTGCGGTTGGGGAGCAGGGAGGGGGGGGGATGGGATAAGGAGTTTTGGAGGGGAAACCAGGAAAGGGTATAACTTTTGCAATGTAAATATAAAGAAATTAACTGATAATAATAAAAGAACGGAGGCAGATATGGAAGTTACCAGCAATAATGGAAGCAGACATGGATGGGACTAGCAAGAACGGAAGCAGACACTCCTTTCTCATGGGGTACTCAGTCCAGCTCTCCAGGCAGGGGTTTCCTTATTCTGCTTGGCCAAGCAATGTACTTCTCTTTCTTCTTGTCTGTTCAGTGACTCTGCTTTTAAAGGCTGCTTTGTGTGCTTATAAATTACAGGAATTCCTGCATAGCACAGTGGGAGACAATGGCCAAAGCCTAATCAAGTTGGTGAAAGTGTTTCAAATACTTCCTCAGAGGCTCTTGTCAACTAGTGACCGGAAGACAACAAAAGAAAGTAAAAAAGCAGAGACATGAGCCCTTACTCTTCTTTCCATAACATTAGAACTGACACGGGGTAAAATAAAGATGCAATTATATTTGTATTGCTTATGCTGCATGAACATGTTAAGACATGTTTTATATGTTATGAATACAAAATTTATTTTAAAATCTCATATGTGCATATATTAGCACATGTATACACTATACTATACATTTTCAACCATATGTCTATGACTCACCAATAATTGAACCAATATATCATTTTCACATTTATTTAGTTTATGTATGTAGTAGTGATGCCTATGTCATGGTCCATATATGAAGGTTGGAGGACAAATTATGGGAGTTGGTTCCCTCCTTCGACCATGTAGGACCTAGGGGTGGAACTCAGGCTCTTGAGCTTGTTGGCAAGTGAATTATCAGGCTTAGCCATCTTGCCTACTCCAATATATGGGAAAATCTGTATCCTATTTAAATGTGATAATACTGAAACTCCCTTTGGGGAGCTAATAGCACACAATAGACAGAAATCAAAAGAAGATACAAAACTAAAATAAAACAAGTGTTTCTGCTTCTCTTCTTTATTCGTTTTCAGTGAGATGGTTCTGAAAGTGTAACCTGATTTTATAACATCAATATCATCAGAATTTATCATTGAGAGACAAGTAACAAGCAGGAGCTTCCAAGGTGCCCCTGTGCACTCATGAGTGGAATTTCCTGCCGGAAGCCGTTTCTCACAACAGTCATGGGCTCAGTTGTGCATGGCAGCTTTTGCTGACAAGCAGCCCATTGAGTTATGAAGGTGCTGTCTGGGAAATCCATAGCATCGTGTCTCCCCATCACTCAGGTAATTAAACTTTATCACTCCACTTTAGAGAGTCCCTGTACACTGAATCACTAATGCTCAGAGCTCTACCCAAGAACACACACTAATAAGTTAAGAGTGAAGTCAGGAGAGATGGCTCATTGGTAAAGTAGATACTGCAGAAGCATGGGGACCTGAGTGCAGACCCCCAGGACTCATGCCTGAGTGAGGATTCATGACTGTAAGCCCAGTGGAGAAGACCGAACAGGCAGATCACCGCACCCGATTGAGAGGCCAGAATCGATATGCTTCAGGTTCAGTGAGCGACTTTCAAATCACAGGGGGTAATGACACTAGACATTGGCTTCTGGCATCCACAAACTCACATGTACACACACAGACACACACACACACACACACACGCACACACACACACCACTACTTCTACTATTAAATACTAAACTATGTTAAGCATAATAGAAACAGCATCTGTCTTTAATATTTTATGAAAGTGGTGTAACTGTGAACATTTTAACGTTATCCTTCAAAAGTTGTGAGGATATTAAGTAGAGTTCACAGGAGCATATTTATCATGAAATTGTCAAGGCTGAAAACACTAGGGTTGCTATAATACAGCATCTTTTATTGGCAAATGTGTGTTAGCCTCTAGGGGACCTCTTCTCCCTGTTCCTGAATGAAGGACAGGGCAGAGAGAGGAAGAGGGAGAGAGGGGGAATTGTTGACCTGCCTGGTCAGATGTTATGACACTGTAGGGACTGTGTTTGCAGGATTGGGCCATTTAGTGGCACTAAGAGGTCAATCCAGCAACTATGGCTCACAGTCTCCATTCCTTCTATGTAGCAACCATATCTAACCAGCACCCCATATCACCCCCATTCTTTGTCTCTGTCTCTCTATAGTACACACACACACACACACACACACACACACACAGACACTTTGGGTGTTTCTGGTGAACTTGCCATGATATTTAAACACACTAGTTCTAGTTTGTTCTCAATTAGTATGATATGTAAACATCATAGAATATCATCAACTAGTTTTGAGACTGTATGCATTTCCTTACTCTCAAAATCCCACTTTCCTTGATAGATGGTTTCTAATGTGTCCCTAAGTACAAAACTCTGTGCATCTTTATTTGCAACAATTTATTGTCAACTTGTATTTAATAAGTCAAGTCATTTCTCTACTATGTGATTTAATTAGTGTATTGTAGCTAAGGTCACAGAACAAAACCTAAACCCTACAGCAAGCATATAAGAATTCAAGAAAGATGCATTTGATTTTTCAGAATCCCCAAACCACCGAAATAGAAATCTCACCAGCGTAGTCACATCTGCTAAATGTACTTTGGCATATTGTTCACCATGTGCCACAAGCTTCCTCAGAGGTGTGGGATTTGGTGTCAGCAAATATGGACACTGATTCTTACACCTACCAACTCATAGGGTGCTTAGATACCTTTCATAAATCATTGTCCTTCTGAGACAGCTGCATATATTCTTGCATATATTCTATGTGGTAATTAGGCACATATTTAGAAGGCACAGTGCATCTTGCAAAAAAAGGAACAGGACTTTCAAAACAAACACATGCACACACACACACACACACACACACATACACACACACGATTCCTTGTCTCTGTCCTGCACCTGGTGAGTTCTCATATATTACTATTTGTCTTAGTCAGGGTTTCTATTCCTGCACAAACATCATGACCAAGAAGCAAGTTGGGGAGGAAAGGGTTTATTCGGCTTACACTTCCATACTGCTGTTCATCACCAAAGGAAGTCAGGACTGGAACTTAAGCAGGAGCTGATGCAGAAGCCATGGAGGGATGTTCTTTACTGGCTTGCTTCCCTTGGCTTACTCAGCCTGCTCTCTTATAGAACCCAAGACTGCCAGCCCAGAGATGGTCCCACCCACAAGGGGCCCTTGATCACTAATTGAGAAAATGCCTCACAGCTAGATCTCATGGAGGCATTTCCCCAACTGAAACTCCTTTTTCTGTGATAATTCCAGCTGTGTCAAGTTGACACAAATCTAGCCAGTACACTATTTATATATTAGTATGCATCTGTGTGCATATGTGCATATGTGTGGATGTGTGTGCATGTATGTATAAGTGTGCATATGTGTATATGTGTGGATGTGTGTGCATGCATGTATATGTGTGCATATGAGTATATGTATGGGTGTGTGTGCATGTGTGTATATGCATGGTTGTATGTGTGTGCATGTGTATATATGCATGGATGTATATGTGTGCATGTGTGTATATGTGTGCATGTGTGTTCATGTCTGTATGTGTGTGTGCTGTGTGGATATGCATATGTACATGTGGAGGCCAGAGAGCATCAGTATATACCATTGCTCAGGAGATATCTCACAGGACTTTTCACTTCCCCGAAGCAGGATAGACTGGCCAGCTAATAACCCACAGTGCCCCGGAGCCTCTATCTTCCCACTCTGGAGATTGCAAGCACACCACACTAACTTTTCTTATATGTATTTTGGGGATCAAATTAAGGTTCCCATGATTTACAAGGCTTGCTCTCCACTGAGGAGCCTGTGCTCTGGTCCTCTACGTTGTATCTTTTATATATTTAGGATACTTGAGGAATCAACTGGTCAGATTAATTCGGATAAAGGACAGAGAAGAAGAGTAGAACCGTGGATTCCAACTCCCCTAAGGAATTCATCTGAACAAGAAGATTTGGAATTATGGAAGATAGAACAACAATCAAAAGAAAATCTTAAATTGTGTTTAGCACATTTACCTATATTTCTAAATTAGGAAACTGAAATGAGAGACTTCATTAAAATGATCTAGGCTTATTTTATATGTTATTGTGTTACTTTCCATGTGGCATAATGGAAATCCACTTCAAACCATACTAATGTTTATAGATTCTGGTTAAACTATACTTGAAATACGGTTTACAGGCCAGTTAGCCATTTATAAGCTCTTTAAAACATTTGTTTATTTGTTTAGTTACTTATTTGTATGTGTGTGGGCATGTGCATACCATGCTGTGCATGTGGAGGACAGAGGACAAACCATAGGCGTTGGGTTTCTTCTTATGTCATGCAGGTCCTGAGGATAGATCTTGGGTCATCCGGGCTGGATGCCAGTGCATTACCTACTGAGCGATCTCACTTTCCCCAATTGCCTACAGGCTTAAGGATGTTCTGTTGCTCCTGGGGTTGCTGTGAACTGGCTGAGTGAGCACTTATATTTGCAGCACCTGGCTCACTCATGGGTTTGGACAAGCTGCTGTCTAGACTGGAACCTGATGCCCTAGGATAGCTCACTCATGTGCTCAGATCCTCAACCAAGATGGTTGCCATAGCTGTGACATTGGAGCTGACTCCTTCATCAGTCTTTCATCTGAGCTCATCAAATGATGCTGTAAGTCTTCTGAGGGGGCAAAGATGAAACCTAGAGTGGCTCTTAAACTAGAGGATCAGAAGCCATTACATATCACTGCCATGGCTTTCTTCCTATCACAGCACAGATTTACAAGGTGGAAAATTAGACCCCACCCTTATATGAAAGAAGCTTCAAAGAACTTCCAAAAACATCTGATCAAACACATAAACAAAAATGAGAGTATCCAGGATGGTGGATGAGGGATGGGATGTAGACCCTTTTCTTTCAGCAGAGATTGTACTTACAGACAGATGTGCAGCTAGAGGTCATGGGCTTACTGCTTAGAGTAATTATTCAGACTAAGGAACAGGAGCTGTGCCAATGCTATGCTTGCCTACATACACACACACATGCATGCACACATACATACATACATACATACATGTATACATGCATACATACATACCACAGATATACATATATATGTATACATATATGTATATATGCATGAATGTACACATGCACACTCACCCACATAGTGTCATGAATGGGGCTTAGCAGATTCCCCACTCCCTCACAGTGCTGACAGAAGTAGGGGTGAGCCTGCTTCACCAGAGCAAAGCTGTAACTTGTCAGTTTATTTGTTAGGCACATATCCTTACCCACTAGAAGAATCACAGCCTTCTCAGACATAGGAAGCAATTACTTTTGCACAGAGAATTATTAGTTAACAACACAAAAGCGATTCAGAAGTTACCAGTTTCAGGCATGACAAGTATATTCAAAGAAGCTGCTGTTTCATCACAGAAACCCCAAGAAGCAGTTCAGCTTTATCAGAGCATGAGTCTAATGAAATCAAAGCTTTGAACCCCAGAGAAAGGCCAACTAACATCAAGGGGAAAAATCCTCCTGTACATAAGAAGAGCCCTGATCACTCCTCACTCTGCTGAGTCCTTCCTTAACCTCAAGGAAATATGAGCAATAAAATTCAATATGAAGGGTCAGTTTTTGTGACTACCATATACTCTGCTCGGTGCTGCTATGACCTAAATGATTATCTTTCCAGAAATTATCAGATTTGTGATAAAAAAAAAACAGGACATTTAAAATATATATTGGCTGTCAGGTGTGTCCAAATTTTGGCCAGACCCACTAACTCATGGGTCCTAGTATAACTATGAATGTGACAGGAGATATTTTGTAAAGGATAGCATCACTGTCTTCTTGTGCAGTCTTCCAAGAAGACTTTTGTATAAAATGACGAAGATCTGGACAGGAAGTACAGATTATGCACTATGTTCAAAGGAGAAAGATACTTTTTATTAAGGGGTATAAACAATGTATACGGGGGCTGGAGAGATGACTCTGAAGTCAAGAGCCCTGATTTACCCTGAATTACTTACTCTTCCAGAGTTACCTACATTTGATTCCCAGTCCTCACATGGTGGCTTACAACTGTCTGTAACTCCAGTTCTAGAGGACCTGATACCTTCTTCTCACCTCTGGAATAGGGAACACGTGTGGTACACAAATATACATGTAGACAAAACATCCATACAGAAAACATATAAAATAATTTGTTTACATGTGCAAAGATAGTAATATCTCCAGTACATATTTAAATATGGATCAGATGTTCAAAGTTAAAAGAAGGCTGCACTCTAAATTTTCAAAGGGGATTGGGTGTGGATAAAAAACAAAGCAATTAAAAAAAATTAGTTGTGTGTGAATGTAAACATAAAGGAAAATAACTATGCCTGTGGATGCCAGCCCAGTGAGAATTTAGAACTGTGCGGGGTGATACATGAAGAGAGTCCCTGAAACTCAGAAGGTCGAGGTACAGTTTGGGGTCAGCCTGAACTATGAAAACCTGTCTTAGAAGGAAAATCACAAGCCAGTCAGAAAAGAAGAGAGGAAGGGGAGGAGGTAGTGTCAAGAGAGGGTGGGAGGACAGAAAAAGAATCTACCTTGCTTTGTGAGGTACTAAAAAACACTTATAGGCTATTGGGCAATGGAGGGAAATAAATGAAGTATTTCCAGGAAGCTTATTCTGGCCACAGAGAGTAGGATTACGTGCAGAGGAAATGAGTGGTCAGGAAGGAGACTCAGTGGTTGTCTGCTACAATAAATTACATGAGAAGAAGACATGGGGTAAAATGGCAAACCTCAAAACTGCTAGGTGAAAATGCAGAGAACACTGGGATATAGAAAAGGCAGGGGATTTTTGAAAAGGATGAACAGGATTCCATTGAATTAGAAGACGCTCTAAAGCAAGAACATTTCAGAATAAAGAGGCATCCTACAGAATAAGAGGGAAAAAAATTTCTAGTTATACATATAAGATGGAATTAGCATCCAGAATATATAAAGGTCTCACAAAGTTAGAAGCACACAAAATAAATATCCATCCCATAATAATCGACATTTAAATCTCCTATAATTTTATACTAATACAAAATATTTTGCAATGAGATTCTGGAAGACTGAGATAAATATAGTTAATAACATTGTAAGTATCTGAATACTTTTTTTTTATAAATCCTAAAGTCCTGTCCTAAATCCATGCATATCACTTTTAAATGACACCACAACAGAGTTCAAATTCAACATGTGCAAATGATATTGAAGTAAAGAGAGAAGATTACTCACAGACTGTGCAAGGGTACATTCTTCCTACAAATCAGAGAGCCCACCCAACCACACCAAGAGCTACAATAAATGAAATCTCAATAGACTGAACTTTATAAAGCTGGAATTCTTAAATCAAGCTGCATGCTGGAATTTGTTAGTGAGTTCTCTCTTTTTAATCTGCTGTACTAATTTTATGCCAGGTTAAAATATGCAGAGGAAAAGATCAAGACTTACTTTTTTTTTTTTTAAACTCTCATTACTTTTGAGTATCTCCCGGTGACTCTAACACAGCCAGAGTTAAAAGACAGCTTGGACAATGGGATTCACACTCCAAAATCTGAGAACCAGAAGGAGACCTCACCAGGCAAGTTGGGGAATCTGTGCCTCAGCTAGAGACCCAGTGGTAAGGTTGTTATGTCTCAATGAACAATACTCAGAGGGCTGTGGTACAGCCATTGGAAAACCCTCATTTGCTGGAACAGTCAATTTAGGAAGTAATCCAGTCTTTTCAGATAACACCCATGTCTAATGGACATTCTGACCTTTTCCCTGCAATGGTCCATCTGGCTGGAATTGTGAAAATAAGTTCAGAAACCATTACAAAAGAATTCTGTCCTATGGAGGGACTTATACAATGACCAATGGCTGGGGTTGTCATCCCTTTACCTCATGCACATATCATCCACTGCACTTAGAAATAACCACTGATATTATAGCTTCAAAAGTCTTTCTGACATTACTTCAAGATACAGTAAAGAACACTGGTTTAAAAAAACAGGTTTTGGAGCAAGGCTTCAAGGGAAATCTTGACTCATAAAAATTAGTCATGCAACATTAGCTTCTCACTGAATGGTACCATGCTCAGGTTTCTCCTTTGTCAAGTCGGGAACTATGATCACAGTACCTCCCCTCATACTGTCGTCTTGTACATAGCAAGAAAAATTGGCATGTATGATTATGAGCTAAGAACTTGGCAAAGGATCATGTGCATTATTGATAACCCCAGCTTATACTGGAATCAGGACTGGTAGGCCAGTTCCCACCCACCTCACATGTCTGAATTTTGTGTTGTCTGGAATTCCTCCCAGTTTCAGGAGTCAAGCTCCTTTGCTTTGCCTTTACCATAAATAACTGTTCTGAGGGAAAAACAAGACTCTTAAACCTTTGACTAGAAAATGTACAAGTTGCATATAGCTCAAAAAAGATATTAAATGGCTTTTATGGCCATTGCTGTCACTATCAACAAATTATACCAAGACATATGAATTTAAAAGTAAAATATGGATTATGTTTACATTGGTTATAAACCTCAATTTCTTTTAATTTAATGTTTTCAAGGCTCTTGGGATCTTGGAGTCCTATAATCTATTGCAATAAGTTGTTGAGTTAAAAGAAGTGTCTCAGCAAGAAATTCCTTTATGTCAAAGTTTATTTGGTCATGATGAACTTTAATCCCATTTTTCTCTAAGTTTGTGTTTTGTGCCCATTTAGAAAATGGCAAAGTGGCAGCTACTATGATATAACCCCAATTGCAGAAAGACTGTAAAACTTAAAAACTGTATGGGAACCATGAGATTTGTTTCCCATTGCACTAAATGCCATATGAATGAGAAGCTTTTAAAGAACATCAAACAAAGCATTCTGAGAGGAGTTCTAACCACAGAGTTGACCCCATTATAGTTGATTTCACAGTCCTGACATCAACTATGTAAATTCTGTCTCTATGGGAACATTCATATAATAATAATGCATACGCAGGAGATAGTTATGAAAATAACAAAACAAACAAACAACAAAACCACCAGAAACCACTGTTTTGAAGGATGAGTGCAAATCCAGCAGGTATAAAAAGAGAGTCAAATCATAAAAATTGCTCACTTAGGATTTTCAATATTATTTAGTAATCTATTTTGTCTTTAAGAAAGAGCTTATCATCTAAAACCATTTGGTCTCTTTACCAGACAGAGAAATATTATTCAAAGTATTTCCAAATCTTCACTGTAAAGGCATTTAAAACCAGGGAAATTCACAGGAATCTACTCTGAAAATTCATTTGAGAGATTCATATTCCTCAGCACTACTTTATATTGAAAGTCAACTGTAGTTATGATACACTAGAAGTAATTAATACTAAAATCCTTCTCTAGCCTGTGAAGAATTTAGGTCATTCAGTGGATAGGATAATGTCTATGTTAATTCTCTAAATCCCACAGGATTCAGGTCAGAGACCTACACACTGCAGGAAGAGAGAATATAATTTTAGATAACATTTGAAGGAAATCTTGCAAAATGATTAAGAATCTGTATCAGCATCTTCCTTGTTGGAATGTTCACCAAGGGCAAATATTTATAGTAGATAGCTACCTACTTGCTCGTTATGTTCTATAGTTAGCATGCACGGGCTAGTTTGCTCAGAATCAAGCTGTCTCATTATGCCAACTACTCTCTAAGGATCTGCTAAGTCTGTCTTTAAGTATATCTAAAGTCTCAGCACTTTGCTCCATTACACTGTCAATACACTGTCAATAGAACTGCCACACAGTCCTAACCCACCGAGCACAGAGCACACCATTTAAAAGTGCAACAGTGTGTGTGTGTGGGGGGGGGGTCAAGGGGTCAGAGAGATGACTGAACAGTTACAAATACTTGCCCCTTTTACAGAAGACAAGGATTCAGCTCCCAGCATCGATGTAACAGCTCACCAGCTCACAACCACCTTTAAATTTAAGCATTATTGATGTCCTATTTTGGCCTTCAAGGGTTCTAGGCATACTCGTGGTGCACACATATACATTCAGGCAAAAAGACACACACACGCACACACACACACACATACACACAAACACACATATAATATATACATTCTCTCTGTACACACACACACACACACACACACACACACACACACATATATATATATATATATATATATATATATATATATATATAAAACCTACAGATAGGATTGTTATGTCTTTTTCTTATCTAAAGCCATTCAATGTCTCTCAGGGTCTGAGAAAGAGAAACCATTGCTAAGATGATCCTAAGTGGGCTGCTGCAAACTACAACCCTGGCACAATGCTCTCTAATGGGAAACAGGGAAGATTTGTTAAGTGGGGCAGGCACTGTTATCTGCCTACTCTATGTCAACCTGGCATGTGTCCCTTCAATGGCATAACACCAAATTTGTCAGGACTGGCAATTTTCCCAGCTTTTCTTAAAGTATTATAGTGAAGGTTCTCAGCTTGATTGTAGCACCTGTGACATATAAGAGGCTGTCTCTAATTGAGGAACTCCTTTTAAGTTTCCAGTTAGCTGTCAAAGACAAATTTCTTATCCATTCTATAAAATTAGATTCCCCACTACTAGTGTTTGCCATAGCATCCTTCCTGTCCTTTCTAACATTGATTACAATTTATAATTAATTATGTTTCTGTAGTTTTGTTGGTGTCTCTGAGATCCTCTGCAAGTTCCATAATCACCATTTCTGCCTTATTTATAATTGGCCCTTGTAACCTCTCACAGAGTTGGTACTAGATAAATACTTGTGTTGGATAAGAAAGGATAAAATAATTTACTTTATAAGAACTAAACATTGTACATTATGTAATAAGTCCATTACATCAGTGAGCATTTGTGACACACTTAGCTTGTTAAAGGCATTAATGTTGATGATGCAAGAGTAATTAATGGTAACTGTGACATGGGTCATGCCCTAAGAATGACAAAGACCAGTGCAAAGGGACATGCATGGGCACACACAAACATGGGTATCACAAGCATGGCACAGACACAGATGTCGCGATTGTTCAAAGTAGAAAGATATCCTTATTGTTGAGTACTGGGAACATGCGGTGACCAACATCTAAGCTGACAACACTCAGTCCCATTTAGATGAAGTAGGTAAGAAGAGTGAACAGTGGGTAAGAGCAACATCTCAGGCAGGATGCACAGAAGGTGCTTCCAGAAGCTCAGGTTGCATTAAGGAACATGAAACAACTTAGTAAACACAAGATATACAAACAACATCCCTGTGAGCTCACTTCCTTTATCTCTATAGTCAAGAACGTTCAGTTTGGTCGTGGAGTAATAATAACTGCTTTGGGAGGCAAGATGGCTCTGGCTGACAAGGCTAATGATCCTTGTCTGATCTCTAAAAATGAAATAATTTTGTACTATGTGGGTAGTACAAAAAAGATAACAGTACCCACATGTTGTCCTCTAATCTACACATGCATGATGTGGCAAATACACACACACACACACACACACACACACACACACACACACAAGACACCACACTACATGCAAATTAAAAGAAAAATTTAAAGGAGTAGTTATTTTCTAGTGTGAGTAACTTACAAATGTTCTCTCTGGAGATGGGAGAAGACATAGGATGTGGTGTCCTAAACAAATTCTATCAACATTTACAGGTGTGCATATTAAAATCATTATAAAAGTACATATCCATAACTCTTATAATCTTGAAAGATAAAAAGAGAAGTCAATTATTGAAAAGTTATAGACATAGTTTTGTGCTCAGTAAAAAGTTGGAAAAGAGAACATATGAATTACAGAATTTATAAAATTTCTGAAGGAATTTCTCTCTGAAAGCTTGTGTTCTTGTAGTTCTTCCCCCACTTTAAATGACGTTGTCCTCACTATAGCTTGAATGCCATTCCCAGAGGCAAAGTTCAGAAAATGTTAGAGTTAAAAAACTAACTTTAATTACCTCTAAAAACCCATTAACACAAGGAAACATGCCAAATGTATGAGTGCATAAGTTTTCAAATTTTCAGAGTTCCACTAAATTGACTATTTCATATGCTTATGTTAATTTAAGAAATATAAAATTTTGTTTCTCCAGATGGACCATTCAATTACTACAGTAACAGGAGTGTGTGTGTGTGTGTGTGTGTGTATGTGTGTGTGTGTGTGTGTGTGTGTGTGTGTGTGTGTGTGTTTAGAATAACAGAGCTGTGCACCTAGTAGGCTTTTTGGGACCTGAGAATTTCTTTGCTTCCTGGTTCATTTCATGAAATTTGCTCCTAATGTACCTCATCTCATACCTTCCTGACACTGCCACTCAATGCTTTTACCAAAAGCTCCAAATGATGGGGACACCAATCTCCAAAACTATGAGGAAAAATTTTACTTCATAATTTAATAACCTCAAGTGTTTTGCTATAGTAAATTATAGTAAAATAAAGCTGACTAATAGATTATAATACATATTTAATATATATATTTTCTCATTTGTAGTTCAAAATGCTCTCACAGTTCATAGATTTCTTACTCTTTGAATTATTTGGTCCTCAGGACCTCTGAGAGTTGTGTATTATTTTATTACACTTTTAGACACGGAAGTAAACTCAAAGAATGGGAGGGAACTGTTTGCTTTAAAAGAAACAAGAGAATGTGTGTGCCCAAGAGAAACAGAAGAATGATTTCAAAGACTTCCATGAGTCTTCCATACTTCCATGAGCAGCACACAGACACCTCTCATAGCACACAGAGGAGTGATTGAGGTGTGCATCACATATGGTGTCATCTAAGACTATACATTACATTCCTTCCTAAGGTTTTCAGATATTATCTCATTTGTCTTCCAGCATCCCTGAAAGATAAATATGAGCAGGTGGGCTCATCTGCATTCCCTGAGATGAATCATGGGAGACACAGAAGGGTGAAGCTGAGATGAGTTGCGGAGCTTGTGCAGCCATCAGACTAGAATTGAAGTCTCTTCTCTCATCCTTGGGCTCTTTCTAATGATTTGGGTAACAGAATGTGCGAGTGAAGGTGGGGGATGGTCAAGAGGAAGTGGCTATGCCTATCACTCGCTTTCCAGATCTCTAACATCTTTCTCTGGTACTTCTGCCCATCAGACTGTGGGATAACAGGGAACCGAACCTTAAATTCTACCAAATAGACTAATCAGAAGAGCAAACAAATAGGTCAGTTATTTGGCAAGCCTCCTTGGGTATCTGAAGTGGACTTAAAGTCAGAGTAGCTTTCCAAGTCCCTTTATGTAAATGTAAAAGACAGAAAAAGAAGACACAGAAGAAATCTCTAGTTTTATATTTTACCCTAAACTATTGCCCTAATGTGAGGTCAACCCACCCATGATCTAAAATGCTAAATAAGGTAGTTCTAAGAGAACATCAAATGCAGCTGTAGATTCTAGCATCTTGTTTGTCTACACTCATGCAGTGTTTTCCTGCTCTACCTTGTATTCAACCAGGATAAGAAAAAGAAAACTGAAAAGAGGATGGATGGCAGAGAAGGGTGGTGATCTCAGCACCATGGATGGCTCTCCAATGATGCATCAGATGGGAAAGTGGGGGTGTAGGAAGAAAGCTGCATGGGACCTGCCTTGTCTTAACCTCATAGCAGTGGAATCTGGGCAGCGAAGGCATTCCTACAGTAAGAACCTACAAGTGTAGTCTCAGGACCCACTTCAGATGATTGCAGAAAGGCTGCTCCAACCCCCTGAGCTTTCTATCAAGCCTGTATATGTTTATAGGACTGACATTCATGCCACTAACAAGCAACTGCCTAGAAAGCAACAATAATCCCCAGAAACCAACATTCACAGTAATGTAAAAGATGACTAGCCTGGCTCATCGCCTCTGCTTACTTCCTACCTCTCCATATAAGATGACGATGAAGAAGAAAGTCCAAAGGCCAGCCAACAAATCCTCCCCTGAAGAGGAAGATGTAGATAAGAAAGCTAAGTCACAGCTTCCTCCGAAATCAAAGATCCCAAGACTGGCCTGGAGTGTTGAAATTTCTGTATGAGAAATGATACTGGAGTTTTCAACTGGACAGAATGTGAGTTGTGAAAAATGACTTGAAAATTGTCTAATCTGCCTAGGACATTGCTAAGGGATCTGTTACCCAGCTGGGAAGAATTTTTGACATAACACAACAGGGGAGCAAGAACTAGTAAAAACTGAAAACCATTTTGTG
>LR751874.1:92847-127456 GCA_902729485.2 Mus minutoides
GTTGTGTGTGTTTACCACCATCATTTGCCAAAATTTAAATACAACTGACACAATGCATTGGACATTTTTATAAATAACAAGGTCTAGTAATTGGATCAGCACAATTTCATAAATGTTATGAAAGAGTCAACAGTGTTCAGCTGTAAGAGACACTATAGGATCATACTTAGAAACAACCTATATAGGGCTAGAGAACTGGTTCCATAGGTAAGAATGTATCTTGTGAGTTCATGATGGTTATGGCTGGTTCTGCTGCTGTGTCAGGGACTGGAACCCCAGAGGAAGGGCCCACAGGCCATGAGACCTCTTTGCCTAAGAGCTCCTGGAGTTCCCGTGACCCTGCTGTGCAGCAGCTCGACTCACATGCACCATGTAAAGCTCCAGGGACAAATTGACAACGTAGCTACAGAACTGTGCTGGGTCAAAGAGGCTCCGAAGGTGGCTCTGGATCTGGACGCATGCTAAGGAGCTGCTTAATGCAAGGTGACGAATTGTCTTGGCCAACAATAGTTTACAGAAAGCACAGGAACAACTAAGGCAGTTAAACCACAGTGTGGCCAAGGAAACAGCTCACAGGAGAACCATGCTGGATTCAGGAGTTTACCCTCCTGGTTCTCCAAGCAGATAAGCACAGGCCTCTGACCTGAGTATACAAGTACTATTCTCCAACGGCTTTGTATGGTAGACATGAGAAGATTCTAGGACCGTCTCTGTAGACCTTTGATTTGTTTGCACTATGCTCGTTCATGTAGCAGCCTCAAGAAACATGCATACAGCAGGATTATTTCCTAAAGAACCTCCACTACAGCTTGTCCTTCCAAGAATAAGCCTCTACCTTTTGGGTTTTGTTTCTTGAGAAAAGGTGTCAATATGTAGTCCAGGCTGGCCTCAAACATGTCCTCTTGCCTTAGCCTCCTGAATGCTGGGATTATAACAGGCATGTGTCAGGGTGCCTGGCTCAAGCCTCTATACTTTTACCCTCAGAGAATGTTAAGTAGATTAGGCATCCTTTGGTAGAAAATTGAGATGTATATCATAGATTTAGTGAGAAGGTATATTCCTCCTTCCTCCTCTCTGCTTCACCACAGTTCCTCTCAGAAGGTAGTAACCTTCCCAGAATCATCTTACCAACAAATTTTTAATGTTTAGGTTAACTTCTATTAACAAGTATCACAACTGTTGCCTTCACTACTGTCCAAGAAAAATAACATGAGGATCCAAGGTCAAGGGCAACTAAGAGTCCCTAAAGCTTTTGTGATTTGCTGTTGTTTGGGCTACATATTTCCTGTGCTTTCTGTAAACTATTGTTGACCAAGACAATTTGTCACCTTGCTAGCGGGATTGCTCAATGGTTAAGTGCTGTGGTCGTTCTTCCAGATGGAGTTCAGGCCCCAGCACCCACAAGGTGACTCATAGCAGTCTCTAACTCCAGTTCAAGGGGTTCCAATGCCCTTGCCTGGCCTTTTTGGACATAGCACATGCACACACACACACACACACACACACACACACACACACACACGATTCAGATATACATGCAGGCCTAACATCCATTCTCATAAAATAAAAAATTAAACATTACATATTTAAGTGTCATTCTTTCCAGGCCTAGTTAACCAGGGTTAACCATACTGTTACTCTTATTACTTGGGCCTGAGCAAAGTTTCTTTTATCTGTAACTTTACTGACTTTGTTTACAATTGAGGACTTAGATAAAGTCAAGGTAAATAATTTAACTTCTTGACCAACCTGGCTTGACTCTGTTAATATTAAGTATTGCTCAGCATTATTAAATAAATATTTGCATTGGTTATCTTTAAAAAAAAAAAAAGAATGTATATTGCTCTTATAGAGAGTCCAAGTTCAGTTTCCACTTCATACCACTTACAACTACCAGTAACTCCAGTTCCAGGGGAGCCAAAGCTTTCCCAGGTGCTGCACTCATGATTATATGTCTATACTCAGACAAAAGCACACACATAATACTGAAAATAAAAGTAAAATCCTTAAAAGGAAACAAACATGCACTTAGGTTGAAGGATTGAGGTGAGAAGGACCTCCTTACTTATTTACCTCTTATGCTCATTATATTGTTGTAATTGCTACATGATAACAGTGTATCAATTCGATACACTTTAAGGTCAACAAGGAAGAGGGGACCTCAACTAATAAAATGCCTATATCATATTGGCCTGTGGGCAATCCCCTGAGACATTTTTTGATTAGTGATTGATGTGGGAGCTCGGATCTCACTGTGGTGGTACCACCCCTGGAGAAGGGGTGCTTGGGGCTGAATGAAAACAGGAGGAACAAAGAATGAGAAGCAAGCCAGTAAGTAGCATTTCTCCTGATCTTTGCTTCAGTCCCTGCCTTGACTTCTTGCCCTGACTTCCTTTCTGATGGTCTATTCGCTGTCAACTTAAATAAGCTCTTTCCTCCTCGAGATGCCTTTGGTCATGATGTTTATGACAGCAACGAACAAGTAACAAACACACCTCTCAGTGGTTGGTGCCCTCGATCCTTGCAGCATTCCTGTACCACGGGAGGCTGTCATTCAAAGCTAGGTTCTCTGGAGAGCATTGATAAACTACTACCTAGAATCTAGAATCCCCAACATAACCTCAAAGGAGCACAGAGGTGTAGATGGAGGGAGAGAGAAATAAACTTTAAAAGAAACTTTGTTACGATTATAACAATTATCAG
This sequence comes from Mus minutoides, assembly GCA_902729485.2. Lineage (NCBI taxonomy): Eukaryota > Metazoa > Chordata > Mammalia > Rodentia > Muridae > Mus > Mus minutoides. Next base: position 95,551 of record LR751874.1, read on the forward strand.
AAAAATTGGAATGCTTGTACTTTTAGGGAAAATGCTGACTGAATAACTGACCACCTCCCTTAAGCTTTCCTCTAGAGTCCCTGTAAGAAAAGTCTCACTGTAAAAGTCTTTTACCAAATCCTCTAGTCTTCACTTCCTCAAATACTGTTCATTTTTTTGATGATCAATATTTGGAATGTTTCTAAATTTTTGGCTATTGTTCATTTTGGATTCTATATTTAGGTATAGGAGAGAGAGAGAGAGAGAGAGAGAGAGAGAGAGAGAGAGAGAGAAAGAGAGAGAGTATGTGTACATACATACACCTGTACACATCTGTGATTAAAGTTCTTATTTGACCCCTAAAAGAAATAGATAGAAGAATGATCTTTCTTTGAAGGCACAGTGCTTTATAAATGCCCTTAATTTTCTAATCCAGCGTTTACCTACTAGATGTTATCAGATGTTAGAAAAGAGTAATAAAGAGAATTACATGAGTAGAATTCTTGAGGTGTCAGGAACTCTGCCTAAAGGTCCATGTGATTACATTTTATTTATTACTTACAGTAGATGAGGAACAGCTTATTACTGCGTCAATCTCAATGATGAGGACACTGGAGCTTTAGTGATGTTGAATTTGCCTAAGGTCACAGAATCAGAATGCTGGAGCCGAGACACAAAGATACATTTGTCTGATGTGAAGCATTGCATTAATACCATCCTTTATTCTCCCAAATTAACACATAAGTAACCAGTCACAATGAATCATATTAGAGGTGCTGGGTTCAAAGCTTAGAATGTGCTCTTTTGTTATGGCACTGCCACTTGGGTACCTTGAAATACCTAACCCTGTTAGGATAGTATATAAAGCTTGTGAATCTGGGGGATACTCTATTTTCTGAGTTAGAAGGATTATAATTTCTCTTATTAATTCAATTTTTGTCTAATAACACTAAACTACTGAAAAGGGGGCTGGAAATATTACCAGTCAGGTTCTGTAAGTGAAAAAAAAAAATAAAAGGCCTACTAAGTGTTATAATTTCCTCTCTGTATTAAGCTATTCAGAAATACAAAAGCTCACTATTGATTGAAACGATTTCTACATGGCCTCTCTAGCTAGTAAACTCTCTGTGATTAAACAACAAAAAAATTCTAAGACTCAGACAACTTTCTAAAACAAAAGTCAGTGTCTTCATTACTATAATGAAAACAAGTTATTACTTTCTTATACCTGTTTCCTAACTCAAAGCATTAAATAACGTTATAATAAAGGATTTGATGTCAATTAATGACTCCCTTCTAGTGATTTTTCAAAATTTGAATTAAAATCTATCATTTTCATATTTTACAATAGGTGGATGCTTCAAGGATCATAACACACAGGAAATACACATGACTTTGTTTACTAGCTAAAAATAAAGTATAAGCAAATACATATGATTTTTACAATGTGACTACAATGTTCTCAAAATCAAGTAATAATTTTTGATTTCTATCATAGTTAGGATAGTATATAAAGCTTGTGAATCTGGGGGATACTCTATTTTCTGAGTTAGAAGGATTATAATTTCTCTTATTAATTTAATTTTGCTTATGGTACTCTTAGTCAAATAGTCATGAAATATTAACAAGAATGTCTTTCCCTCTTTGATGTGTGTAACACCTGAAATCTACAAAGAATGTCACCATTTACCAAGAAGCAACTAAGCAAACTATTTGTTCTTTCAAAAGACATATAATAGGAACCACAACTACTGAGCAAGAAAATGAACAAGAAAAGTATTTCAAAGGTTTGTCATTCAACTAGGACTGTGCACAAGAAACAGAATTTCCCAGCTTCTCGGTAGGAATTGCTGAAATATATTTTTGTACAAACAATATAGAAATAGAGAAAACAATGGCCTAAGGAAGAGGAACAAGAGAAGTTGCCTCAAAGGGACATGGAGGTAGGTTTTGTAAGTGAAGGAGGTACAGGTAGAAAGAGGCATGTATGCTGGGATGCAGCTCTTGGACATTTCTCCAAAAGTAATGGAGAGGGAGAGGGAGAGGGGGAGGGAGAGGGAGAGGGAGGAGAGGGAGAAGGGGAGAGAGGGAGAGGGGGAGGAGAGAGGGAGAGAGGGAGAGGGGGAGAGAGGGAGAGAGGGAGAGAAGCTGGGGGAAAACAAAGAAGTAGAAGAGGAAGGAGGGAGGAATGACAGAGGATGGGGAAGAGGAGAAGGAAGGAAGAAGTGGAGAAGGAAATGTTAAAGGAGTAAAAACGGAAGGAAGAAAAAGAAGGAAACCTAGAATCCATCCACATCTCAACGAAAGCTTTCCTTAACAGTATTCCCAAGAGAACAAAAACCAAACTTCAGGATCAGATAGATCCCCTCTAGTCTGTTATGTCTCGTGCCTAAGAAACTTAAGACACAGCTCTGTGATACACCTGTGGTAGCAATGCTCATAGCAGGAGCTTAAACAACGCTAGCATTTAAGAGGTTAAAGGGTTAAGATTTTGCAGACATCTGATTAGTATTCAAACCCACTTGTTAATCCTCAGTGTCTATCTTTATAATAGTTCCCAGCTTCGGATCATGTGCTGCAGTTTGCTTTGAATCCCTGCCCTCACCTGTCATGCTGAGACACAGTGTACTGTGCCTGTGCTCCAGTGCGGCATGTGTAGAGTTCTAAAAACCTTCCTCTAAAGCAAACTCCACTAACAATAAAAAGTACCTCAGACGTGGTGAGTCCCCAAATCATGAGATCTATATTCTTATGCACTGAAAAGAACAAAGATAGAACTACAACAGGCAGAAAGTAGGACCTGACACTGGTTCTGCACTGGGGAACGTGGGAGAGAGGTGATTGCCAGGCAGGCCTCCCTCACTAAGTCTTCAACGACATTTCCAATGTGGCTCTGGCCCTCTGTTAGCAATGTCTGCCTCAGAAGGAGACAGTTTTCAAGAGCAAAGAGTAAAGTTGATGAGAAACAGTGTTTAGTTCTCCATCTCCAGGGAGAAGCAATGAGTGCAGTCTCAGGTTGGAAGTAACAACGCTAGAGTGTTTATTGCCCCTTCCCATTTGATGGCACTAGACCATCTCACAATTCTTCCCATTTGATGGCAGTAGACACCATCTCACAATTCTTCCCATTTGATGGCACTAGACAGCATCTCACAATTGCCTATTTAGGTTTTTACATTCTGAACCAAAAACTTAGCTTCTGCAACCACCTACCAAATCGACAAACTCAGGCATTCACACATGTAAGGGCTTCTGGACATGAAATAGAGTCAGTTTTCAACTGAGTCATCTCTTTTCTTTGCTAGAACAGGGCTCTGTCCCAAATAGCTGCTGACTCTAACAACTACTGTTTTGAAAGGCTGACTCTGTGTGCTACACCCTAGTGGAAACAGTCTGACTGAAAAGCAGAGGCCCAGATGGGTCATAACTTCTATTTTTTCATCCATAGCTAACAGAGCAGTGCCCTTTCATAGAGCTGAAGGTGAGAAGGTAAAAGGAGTTAGCAACTTTTGACCTTCTAAGGCTCTGAAACCCTGCGACAGTAAATCTAGAATCCTTAGAGAAATATTTTTGTAAAATGATTAGAGATGTTCCTATTGAGGTTCAGAATATATGATAAAACACTCTCATGGAAAATATGACAGATGCATGAAGAATGAATTTGATTTAGCATGCTACTTACTGACATGTTATCATTTAAGTGTTGAGAGCACAGACTCTGGAGCTGAGCAGCTATTCAAACCTTAACTTTTGGTTAAGGCCTCGTGACACTTGGACGAAGGCTTTCTCTGCCTGTGCTTCAGGCTCCTTATTTAGACAATGAGGATCATCCAAAGGTATCTCTCTCCAGTTGACATATTCTAGAGGTTAAATGAGCAAATATGAGATACAGAATACCAAATGGCTTGTTATCCCATCATGCATGTTTGTTAATTGGCATGATAGAACATAGTATGTGAAAAATGCAATGTTATGGTGGTCAGTATGGGGAAGATTGCATTCTTAAAATATAAATAGCTGAGCATGGTGGCACATGGCTGTAGTTCCAGCTACTATATACTTGTGAGGCTGAAATTGAAGGGAGATTCACTTAAACTCGAGTTTGAAACTAGCTTGGGAAAGATAGTGAGAATTGAAATAATTAATAATAATAATAATAATAATAATAATAATAATAATACAAAGAAGAATAAAGGAGGAGGAGAAGGAGAAACCGTCTCTAGTTATTATTAAAACAAACACTTTTCCATTGTTAATTACAGAATAAGTGCAACTAAAGATAAAAGATTGAGCTAATGAGATGGCTCAGAGGGTAGAGAGACCTGCTGCCAAGTTTGACGCCCTTTGTTTAACCTGGAACTCATATGATGGAGAAAACCAGACCTCAAAGTTGTCCTCTGATCTCTATATGTGCCCCTGAGAACCTGCCCTGCCCCACTTAATAAAAACATGTAACAATTGTTTTAATTATAGAAGATGAAGACCTGTAGTAACAGCAACTTGTTCTTATTAAACAATGACTGTCTTGCAATGGTGAGCTTACTTTGTCTTTACAAACTTATTCTAGTTCTCCCTCATTATACTGACTTGTCAATGGAAATACAGACACACTAAGTGACTTGGCCACTGTTCACAAAATCAAAGATTGGAGCTCATATATTAATCCAACGCACAAGCCTAACAATAATGTCAGAGCGCTTTTTAAAGAAACAGTGTGTTTTCATGTTAACATTCACTTATGTAAACGAGCTGGATTTGTCATCAGCAAAAGTCAATATTTTTGAAGACATACAATAATGATGTTGATTTGTAATAAAGGGGGAGCTTTCCATACTGCAATGTTGCTGAGCTGATTCAAGCAATTGGCATGCATGCCACTGCCAAGTGACATTTCTGGCCCAGTCTTCCTTCTGTCCTGCTATCCGTTTCCATGTTCACTTTGTAGGCTTGGTTTTATCTAATTAGTCAGAAAAATTGGTGTTATAAGTGTAACTAGGATCTAACTAGTCAGAAAGATTTGTGTTATCAGTGTAACTAGTATGAGATAACTAGACAGCACGGTCTCCTTCACACCTGAAGAAGCCACAATGACACTTGAAGTAGAAACTTCTTGATTGTTTGAAAAGTCAGTTATTTCAGATGATGTCTTGCTGGGGCACACAAGTACAAGGATGTTTTGCTGGAGAGGACTGTCTTCCTGAAGTAGACACGGGTGGGAGGATGTTTTGCTATAGCAGAAACATGAAAGGAGACGTGGTGAAGGAGTGCAAATATAACCCCACAGACAGTGGGGGAGGGAGCATTGGGCATTGGCTTCCTTTGCTTCGCCTGTTTGTTAAAGACACATATGGATTGGTTCGCCTTTCCTATTGTTGTTGAGCTCCACTTGTGGTACTGCTGCCATTGAGAGAAGCTTGCCAAAGAACTGCTCGTGAGGTTCATGTGACGTGACTTCTTGCTGCTTCAGTGGCCTCAAGTTGGTTGGTGAGCCTTGTGGCTTCTTCAGAATTGGACTACAGCTGCTGGTTTGTATTTGGTGTTTGCTAAAGGACTGAACTGCTGACAAAGAAGACTGAGATAGCCCCCAAAGAACTATTTCTAAATAGGTCAACTTCCCCCATATCCGAATAACTTTTCTCTTGAATGAGCTAGGTCCAAAGTGGGCATGCTATTATATATTATTTGGAAAAGTGATCCAAAAAAGGAATTGAAACATAATTAATGTTGCATATGAAAGTTTGCAAATTAAAGTTTACAAATTAAAGTTTACAAAGTAAAATTTGGGGAATTGGTCTAAAACCTTTCCTAAGAGAATTCCACCTCTCTCCTCTGGAATGCTACTTTGTACTACTCCAAGATTTAGGTGAACTCAGCCCAGCTTGCTCCATGGCCTAAAACACATGAACAGATGTTATCAGTACAGGCTAAGGTACTGGTATCTTTCCATGTGCTCACTGACATATATCCTTCCCCTTCTGATTGAGATTCAGCCTTGGTAAAATTCAGCCTTGGCAGTCTTACTGCTCCCTTTAATTTTCAGCCACTCTTTAACTAAGGCTTTTGCAAGAGGTCAGTGACAGCAAATCACAAATGCAGTGTTTTTCGCCTTCCTGATCTCTGCAGACCTGGCAGTCTATCCCGTTCTCTCCACCTTAAATCTTTTATAATCTGAGTTTCACCTCTGCTATCTTCTGCCTTGCTCCTTCCTTTTTCTTATCATTCTTCCTCATTTGTAACAGAGCCCAACCACCGCTAATTCCCAATGTGCCATTGTGTTTCAAGGCTCTAATCATACCATAAACTAGTTCCTCATCCTATTTTTCTTGGTTTTGAAAAATCTTTCCTTTTTCAAGATTACTTCTGTAAGCTACCTCCCTTATCATTATTTCAAACCCATTGTTACCTTCTTAATCAAAAATTATTCCACTTTGCTGTGTTTCATACATCCTAGTTCAAAGAGGTAAGGGCAGACACATTGGGCATAGTCCTGGCTAATGAGACTAAAGGAGACCATGGGGGTATGCTTCCTAGCAGAGAGAGGGCAGACGAAAACTTTCTTTGTGTTCTGGGTTAGATAATGAAACACAAAGCCCTAGAAAAGTAGAACCTCTCTTGTAGTCTGGCTATTATAAATAAGGCTTTTATGAACATAGTGGAGCATGTGTTCTTATTACCAGTTGTAACATCTTCACGGGTATATGCTCATGAGAGGTATTGCTGGATCTTCTGGTAGTACTATGTCCAATTTTCTGAGAAACCACCAGACTGATTTCCAGAGTGGTTTGGGACCTCATGAAATTGCAAAGCTTCTGTAAGGCAAAAGACACTGTCAATAAGACAAAAAGGCCACCAACAAATTGGGAAAGGATTTTTTACCAATCCTAAAATTTTAGGGGACTAATATCCAACACATACAAAGAGATCAAGAAGCTGGACTCCAGAAATTCAAATAACCCCATTCAAAATGGGGTACAGAGCTAAACAAAGAATTCTCAAGTGAGGAATTCCAAAGGGCTGAGAAGCAACTGAAAAAGTGTTCAACATCCTTAAGCATCAGGGAAATGCAAATCAAAACAACCTTGATATACCACCTCACTCCAATCAGAATAGCTAAGATCAAAAATTCAGTTGACAGCAGATGCTGGCGAGGATGTGGAAAAAGAGGAACACTTCTCTATTGATGGTGGGATTGCAAGCTGGATTCCCCTATATTAAATCATTCCTGTATGCCTGGGATAAAGCCTACTTGGTAATGATGGATGATCATTTTTATGTGTTCTTGGATCTGGTTTTCAAGGATTTTATTGAGTATTTCTGCATCAATATTCATGAGAGAACTTGGTCCGAAGTTCTCATTTTTGTTGGATCTTTGTGTAGTTTAGGTATCAGAGTAACTGTGGCTTCATAGAATGAATTGGGTAGAGTACTTTCTGTTTCTATTTTGTGGAATAGTTTGAGGAAAGTTGGAATTAGGTCTTCTTTGAAGGTCTGATAGAACTCTGCACTAAACCCATCTGGTCCTGGGCTTTTTTTTTTTTTTTTTTTTGGTTGGGAGACTATTGATGACTGCTTCTATTTCTTTAGTGGAAGTGGGACTGTTTAGATCATTAATCTGATGTTAATCTGATCCTGATTTAACTTTGGTACCTGGTATCTGTCTAGGAAGTTGTCCATTTCATCCAGGTTTTCTAGTTTTGTTGAGTATAGACTTTTGTAGTAGGATCTGATGATGTTTTGGATTTCCTCGGGTTCTGTTTTTATGTCTCCTTTTTCATTTCTGGTTTTGTTAATTAGGCTACTGTCCCTGTGCCCTTTAGTTAGTCTGGCTAAGGGTTTATCTATCTTGTTGATTTTTCTCAAAGAACCAGCTCCTGGTTTGGAAGATTCTTTGAATAGTTCTTTTTGTTTCCACTTGGTTGATTTCAGCCCTGAGTTTGATTATTTCCTGCCTTCTACTCCTCTTGGATGATTTTGCTTCCTTTAGTTCTAGAGATGCTAGGTGTGCTGTCAGGCTGCTAGTGTACGCTCTCTCTAGTTTCTTTTTGGAGGCACTTAGGGCTATGAGTTTTCCTATTAGGAGTGCCTTCATTGTGTGCCATAAGTTTGGGTATGATGTGGCTTTATTTTCATTAAACTCTAGAAAGTCTTTAATTTCTTTATTTCATCCTTGACCAAGGAATCATTGAGTAGAGTGTTGTTCAGTTTCCACATGAATGTTGGCTTTCTATCATTTAGATTGTTATTAAAGATCAGCCTTAGCACATGGTGGTCAGATAGGATGCATGGGATAATTTCAATATTTTTGTATCTGTGGAGGCCTGTTTTTGTGACCAATTTTATGGTCAATTTTGGAAGAGGTACCATGTGGCACTGAGAAGAAAGTATATCCTTTTAGGATAAAATGATCTACAGATATCTGTTAAATCCATTTGTTTCATGACTTCTCTTAGTGTCCATGTGTCTCTGTTTAGTTTCTGTTTCCAGCATCTGTCCATTGGTGAGAATGGGGAGTTGAAGTCTCCCACTATCATTGTGTGAGGTGCAATGTGTGCTTTGAGCTTTACTAAAGTTTCTTTAACAAATGTGGCTGCCCTTGTATTTCGAGCATAGATATTCAGAATTGAGAGTTCATCTTGGTTGATTTTATCTTTGATGAGTATGAAGTGCCCCTCCTTGTCTTTTTTGATAACTTTTTGTTGGAAGTCAATTTTATTCAATATTAGAAAGGCTACACCAGCTTGTTTCTTCGGATCATTTGCTTGGAAAATTTGTTTTCTAGCCTTTCACTCTGAGGTAGTTTCTGTCTTTTTCCTTGAGATAGGTTTTCTGTAAGCAGCAAAATTTTGGATCCTGTTTGTGTAGCAGGTCTATTAGACTATGTCTTTTTATTGGGGAATTGAGTCCATTGACGTTAAGAGAAATTAAAGAAAAGTAATTGTTGCTTCCTGTTATTTTTGTTCTTAAAGTTGGGATTCTATTCTTGTGGCTATCTTCTTTTAGGTTTGATGAAGGATTACTTTCTTGAGTTTTCTAGGGTGTAGTTTCCGACCTTGTGTTGGTGTTTTCCCTTTATTATCCTTTGAAGGGCTGTATTTGTGGAAAGATATTGTGTGAATTTGGTTTTATCATGGAATACTTTGATTTTTCCATCTATGGTAATTGAGAGTTTTTCTGGATATAGTAACCTGGGCTGTCATTTGTGTTTTCTTAGGGTCTGGATAACATCTGTCCAGGATCTTCTGGCTTTCATAGTCTCTGTTGAGAAGTCTGGTATAATTCTAATAGCCCTGCCTTTATATGTTACTTGACATTTTTCCCTTTACTGATTTTAATATTCTATCTTTATTTAGTGCATTTGTTGTTCTGATTATTATGTGTCGGGAGGAATTTCTTTTCTCATCTAGTCTATTTGGAGTTCTGTAGGCTTCTTGTATGTTCATGGGTATCTCTTTCTTTAGCTTTTGGAAGTTTTCTTCTATTATTTTGTTGAAGATATTTGCTGACCCTTTAATTTGAAAATCTTCATTCTCATCTACTCCTATTATCCGTAGGTTTGTTCTTCTCATTGTGTCCTGGATTTCCTGGATGTTTTGAGTTAGGATCTTTTTACATTCTGCATTTTCTTTGATTGTTGTGCCCATGTTCTCTCTATGGAATCTTCTGCACCTGAGATTCTCTCTTCCATCTCTTATATTCTGTTGCTGATGCTCGCATCTATGATTCCTGATTTCTATCCTAGGACTTTTATCTCCAGAGTTGTCTCACTTTGGGTTTTCTTTATTAGTTCTACTTCCCTTTATAGGTCTTGGATAGTTTTGTTCAATTCCATCACCTGTATGGTTGTGTTTTCCTGTAGTTCTTTAAGGGATTTTTGAGTTTCCTCTTTAAGGTTTTTTTTTACCTCTTTAGTAGTGTTCTCCTGTATTTCTTTAAGTGAGTTATTAATGTCCTTCTTAATGTCCTCTTCCAGCATCATGAGATATGATTTTCAATCTGAATCTTGCTTTTTGGGTGTGTTGGGGTATCCAGGACTGGCTGAGGTGGGAGTGCTGGGTTCTGATGATGGTGAGTGGTCTTGGTTTCTGTTATTAAGATTTTTATGTTTGCCTTTGCCATCTGATAATCTCTGGAGTTGGTTGTTATAGTTGTCTCTGGTTGGAGCTTGTTCCTCCTGTGATTCTCTTAGCCTCTGTCAGCAGTCTTGGGAGTCCAGCTCTCTCCTGAGTCTCAGTGGTCAGAGTAGTCTCTGCAGGCAAGCTCTCCTCTTGCAGAGAAGGTGCACAAAGGTCTGGTGTTCAGACCTGCTTCTTGGCCAAAGATGAAGGCCCCATAGATGGCCTGTCCCAGAACATATGTTGCCCCTGCAGCCTGCACAATCACCTGCACAGACTGGTCTATGAGAGACCCAGGACCCAAGATGGCTCCCTACCTTGCTCCTGCAGGCAGAGCCCTCTCGGGTGGACACTTCTCCTCTGGTGGGGAAGGTGCCCAGGTATCTGGAGCCAGCAACTGGGTCTGTCCCAGAAGCTGTGTCACTTCTGCCTGTCCCAGAAGCTGTGTTGCTTCTGCAATCTGCTCACTAAACCTTAGAATTCTGTGAGCTGACCTGTGCAGACTGGTCTCTGGGGATCTGGGATCCAAGATGGCTCCTTCCCTGCTCTTGCAGGCAGAACCCTCCCCGGCAGACACCTCTTCTCTGTAGGGGAAGGTGCCCGGATGTCTGGAGCCTGAAACTGGGTTTGTCCCAGAAGCTGTGTTGCTTCTGGAGTCAGCTCACTCACACTTCGCAGTCAGCAAGTTGATCTGTGCATACTGGTCTCTGAGGGATCCGGGACCCAAGATCCTGTATCTACTTTCAAATGACTGCTTAGATTTGCCCTTATGGGTTTTCCATGTGAATGTGAAATTAATCATAATGAAAATAAATTTGATAGAAAGGAGCCATATATATGTGACACCTTTATAATGAGTACATAGCATGACTTTATATAAAATAAACATTAAAGGAACTTATAACACTGTGACACAACTAAACCTTAATGCAGAAAAGCAGTCTTTAGGAAGCTCCCTTGAGGAAGTGGTACTGTATTACATAGCTCGAGACTCAGACTTGTCTGATTTTAACCTGATATAAGCACCCTGGGAAGAGATTCCCTGATCAGTTGACAACATGTCTGAGATTCTTTCAAAGGTCAATTGATTAGCTTACCTCTACCTAAGCCTTGCTTCTGTCACAGAGCAAACCATGAGGCAGGGGTGGGGGGTTGTTGGACCTTGAAAGGCAGTCTGTGTTCTGGTCAAGCGAGGCTTACTTGGGAGACCCTACAGAAAAATCTACAAGGGACCAAACCATAAGCTATGCTCCCAGACACAAGTGCCTGACACCACATCAACTCCTCAATTCCATGATCCTGTGACTTTCAGTCACGTAGACAATGTCCTAAGTTCCTGGTATTCTGGCTACAGCCAGGTATGCTCTTCCCCACAGTTACCTGGCAACAGCAATGTAGCCCAGCCCACTATAAAAGTGGCTGCTTAGCCCTTCCTCTCTCTCTTTGCCTCTTGCTATCTCCTTGTCTCTTACCTCTGGCTCTCCTCCCCCCCTTCCCTTCTCCCCTCTCCACGTGGCCATGACTGCCCTCTGCTTCTCTTCCCTTCTCTCTCTCTCTCTCTCTCTCTCTCTCTCTCTGACCTTCTGCAATAACCCATGGACCGTCTCTGTGCATGGAGTTCTGCCATGTTAGAGCAATGGAGCAGGTGTCCCTCTAACAAGCTGTACATCTAACCTTCTGCCGGGAGTCCTTCCTGTGCTCCAGCCCAACCCAAGCCACTCACCAATCTAGCAGCCTGAACTAGCCATATTCTCTAGCCTCCATGGTAACCTGCCAGAGCTCCCTCCCACCTTCCCCTTCAGCCCTGGGGTCAGAGTCTGTCCGAGGGCTAGTTCTCAAGTCTTCCATGACATAACAGTGGTCTGGGATATTCAGGAGCAAGAACCAGTCATCCCTGGCCACTGTGAGGCCCAGGGACCCCAAACCCAGCTCTTTCACAGTACAGTACCCAGCTGTCTATATTGCCCAAGAGTTGGAATCAAAGCTGCGTTTTTCTCACCCCTGGAACACGGTTGACACCCGTCCTGAGCAGTTCCATGTGATCCTGCTGCAGTCTACCTGAGCTCTGACTGGACACGGGTCTCCCACTCCTTTATTTCTCACAGAGGGTGGGAGGCAGACCAGTGACATTAAGTTGTCTCAGTTGTTCCTATTACAAAGCAACATAAAGTAGATTCTTAAAATGAAAATGAACAGTCAAAGTCAACCATGGTATAAGAACCGAGATGTACTGGATTTCTAGAGAATCCGGCACTGTCCAAAGCTTTAGGATAAACATCTAGAGTCTTCAAATCTTAAGACACTTTTCCTTCCTCAGAAAGCTCAACACAGAGTCAGATACTGATCATATAAACAAGGGTAGGTCATCTTCAGTAGTGAATATATTGAAAGTCGCCTACAAAGTGAAAGGCACAATAAAATTAGGCATACTTTAACCCCGTTACTGAGACACTTCCTATTGTCAGTGGGTTCACTGTCAGAATTGAACTCTGACCACAATTAACTATGACCTCAAGCAAATTAAATTTGGTTTCCAGCTTCATCCTTGTAGTGAAATAATGGGGACCCTGTGGGAATCAAATGTGATACTCTGTTTAGAAATTATTTGTAATCTGTCATGGTTCATCTCGATTAATTAATCTTTATTTTTGATATGCTCCAAACAAGTAAGTACATAGCTGTGAAATAATCTTACCCCCCTAACATTCATTTATTAGCACCACTTGACACTGTTTAGTATGTAATTAATAATACCATTTATGCCTTTCCTTTATTGATTATTGATGCTTCTTTGAGTCTGTCTAATATGTAGGAGTAGGGAAGGGGAGGAGTCAGGTTTTATGTATATTTGGGGCATGGTGACATTCCTAGCTGTTGCTTGAAATAATCTAATCTTGTTAGCCTTCATTAATTTCATGAGATTGAGTTATGGGAGAGCTAATCAGCTAATCTTTCCCCTAGTTTAACTTGTCTTAAAAAAAATAAAAACAGCAAAGGAAGACTACACAAATTATAGACAATCATTTTCTTACTGTCTGTGTCCAAGGTCAAAGGTTCCTACAAAGACCTTTCACATCTCAAACATCAAATTGAATGGTGACTGGGACAGAAAGAGGGACAGGGCAACTTGTAGCTCAGTGCAGCAAGTATAAGAAGCATCTATTTTTGTCCTTCTCATTCTTCCTCACCAGTCACTTCAGAAGATGGACTCATAGACATACCACCAATAATGGGGCAGAAATGAGAACAAAGAATCAAGATAACTTGGTTACAGTGGAAAGTGGGTATATGGCTGCACGGTGATCATAGTTTGCAGTTTTCCTTCCCTTCCTGAAACAGAGACTCTCAGTAAATGAATGTCACAGTATCAGAAGGCAGAGTATTAGAGCAATTTTTAAAAATATATAGAAAAATGTGGTTTTGTTCACTGCCCTTCACAGATGTCAAAGTGACCCAGCCCTGGAGCATCTTACAGATGTGGACCAGCCACACATCATGCAACAAGAACACAGACAAGAACCAGGATGAAGGATACACAGCAGAGACAGTTAACCTTATGGGCTCTGGTACCATGGAGTCTTGTCTAAGACAAAGAAGTGTCACTCAAAGAAGAACTCTGAGTGTAAAACATGCTACACACATGTCTAGCATTGGCATTCCCATTGCATCCTGTTTTCCTGAAATAACTTTCCAGGAGTTTTATATTTTCCTTCCAGTCATTGACAGAGAAGGATTGAAGTCTCCATTTCAGAAGAATAGAAGCTGATACTCTCCATTCACACAGTCTGTAGCAGATCTGAGACTTGAGACACCACTAATCACCATGTCTTTGACTCTCCATCCAAAAGGCATGCTCTGCCTGTAGGCTCTATTAACTACCAAAGTCCTTTGAAGAGACAAATGCTATTCTTTCAATAACATTTCCAAGTAAATTTTGGTCTTTTTTCAGCTATAAATAAAATTGACCCTTGAATTAAATTTTAAAGCTGTACCTAACAAAACACACACACACACACACACACAGATATTAAAGTACAAATTCATATTTATATTTGTGAGTATGCTAAACCACAAATACAGACTAGAGCTTCTGAGATAAAGCCCTGGGTTCTTCATTGTTCTGGAGCCTGAGCAAGCAACTCTGCATATTCCATTACATCTCTGTTGAAGTCTGAGAATGACAAGCAAGTTTAACAGCTAGAATTATCTCTTCCTATTCTAAGTAAAAGTGGAGTGGACTCACAGTTGGATACAATGTGTTTGTCAATACTTTCTTCAAAAAAATCAAATGACAATTTTTAAAAATTTATGTGCATATGTAGTAAAATAAATATTTCTGACACCTTCCAAAGGCAACGGTCTTGGACAGGGTTCAAAACTCTTCCCACAGTTCAAGACTACTGTCATTGCACAATGACATACTGAATTGCTTAGGACCACACTGCAGTAAGCCACTGCCAGCACAGCACTTGGAGACCTTCTCAATGAGCACACATGAAGAGACAGTTCAACTTAATGCATGACACCCAAACAACGAAGATCATGACAGGACAAGATCAGAATCTTTGTGATGTGCAGACAGATGGCCCTTAGCACTCATCAGCAGAGCCATACCTTCACATATGACTTTGCCATTTACTTCAAAGTAATTTCTTACTTCAATTTAACCTAACCTGGTTGTAATTTTCATTCCATTCAAATGACTCCAAGAATATCCCATGTTTCTTTAGACTCTCACTGTGCTGTGCATATAAACTTAAAGTAATTAAAAAACTATTCCTAGCCAGATCAGTGAAAGCTTTTGAACTACTAACTGCTGCTCCTTTCAAAACAGAAGAATGTTTTGGCAATGAATTGCACTTCAGTTTTGCAAAGCCAAGCATTAGTAAGAATCTAATACAAGACACACATGTCACCAGTGCCCACATTTGGGCTGATTGTTCAATGCCATCAGACATCAAGCTTACCAAAACACAGCCCACACAGACAGCTGTGCCAAATGGGCTGCAGTGTAGACAGACACACCACTGATGACCAGACTGACAATAAGAGCTAAGCCACCAGGCAAATGGTGACAGCTGAAGAACACTTGAAGCTAAAAGGAGCAGGGCAAAGAGTCCAGAGAAGAAGAAAATAGTGGGGAAGAGAATGGTGCTCTTTCCGTAAAGTATTAGTTCATAGGTAAGTGATATGAGGTCCACTTTGAATCATGAATAAATCATAGCTTACTGACTCTACCAGCACAAGAGGGTGGGCTTCTATGTGATATCCCACAGCTCAGGTGAACTTCCTCCTACATAGTTCAGAGAGGTCTTATGTTTCAGGAAGTGTCAAGGTGACTGCTATTCTCTGCCTTCTCTACTCTGACCTGATTTCAATATTTTAGAGACAGACCCATTGAATATGGACTGTCCCTGACAGCATATCCTCACATCTTCATAGGCTACACATGTTAGTAAGTTCCCATGTGCCACTTTTTCACAGTGGGCCCATGTGTATGTGTTTGTGTGTGTTTGTGTGTATGTGTGTGTTTGTGTGTGTATGTGTGTGTTTGTGTGTGTATGTGGGTGTGTATGCATGTGTATGTGTGTCTGTTTATGTGTGTGTATGTGGGTGTGTTTGTGTGTGTATCTGTGTGGTGCATGTGTGTGTTAGGAAGGGAAGGAACACACAATTGACAGGTCTCATTATGGAATCTTACAAATGTGAAGTTGACATTCTTCACAGGACAATGTGCTTTATATGGAAGCCTAATTAGTGATCATGAAGTGCAAATCATGAAATCCTGCTAATGAACGCACTAGTAATATCAGCTATCAAAGAGCAAGTTGGGTATGAGACACAGTTTGATTGTTTTAGGGAAGGTAAACATGAATCTGCCCGTGATCTAACAAGTATACACCCTGTTATATATCCAAGAGAATAAAAACACAGATATTTGACATTTCATTCATTATTGTCAAACTCTAGGAGCAACCTGAATGTCTATCAATAAGGAGATGAATAAATAAATTGTGGCCTGTCACAAAAACATGTGATTCAGCAATGAAGAATGATGGGGAATTGATTCACACAGCAAATGAATAAATTTAAACATTATGCTGAGCCACACTCATTAGTCACTAGAAGAAACATACTGTACTACCTCAATCCTGCAAATTTCAAGAATCAACGAAATAGCTATATGAGACGGTGGTTGTCTGAGTCTGTATAGGATAACAGTCAAGTGCATAAAGGCCCAAGGGAATTTTCTGGAATAAATGGAATGGTTCATATGCTAACTTGGGAAGAAGATACATGGGTAAATGTAGCTAATAAACTCATCATTTCTTATCTCCATGTATCTCACAGTAAACTGACTTCCCAAAGGGCAGATCTGAGAGAAGGGAAAGGCTGAACAGCCACAGAAAACACAAACAAGCAAGCAAGCAAGGTTCAAGGGACAAAGCAAATGTTTGAGGCATAAACTTAGAAATGCACAAACAGTCTTAACCACTATTTGTTTCTTTATGAATGATTTGTTAGATCCTTCATTATACAGACACTGAAACATAGATATTTAGTTCTGTATGTCTTAAATGCTAACAATTTGGTTTGTAGATTGCCCTTGTCTTTGAACATTGACTCTTTAAAATAATGAACTTCTAAGCAGTTTTAAGCTCTATGTTAAGAATGTCCTTATTACATCTGTTGACATTAAAATAGATGGTGGGCATAAAAGTTAAGGAAAGCCTACCAAGGATGCATGTGTCACAGCAGAGCTTGGAGAACTGAAGGGTCTCTAAACATCTGGAATTCTCCATATCCCAGCTGCATCTTCAGAGTGGGCATAATGATGACACTATAATGAACTCTTGTGTAACTAAGAGGAAGCATGCATAGGGCACTTGGTAGTGTCTGAGTGGTTCATTATCTCAGTTGCCTTCTGTCTCCTACCACATCATGACTTTCTCTGATAACAAAAAAAAATTGTGTCTTAACTAGTTAAACTGAATGTTCTGAAAGAGCCAACACAGAAATCACAGACAAAAAATACTGAATCCTTCTGTCTAGGGACTAATCTGTGTTAACACTAATCCACCTGGAACAGAGAACACAGGAAGCAATAAATTTGCATCCAGTGTTGCTGTGGCTCTAGTGGGAAGCTATAGAAGTGACAGGCTGTTTTTACAATGTTGTGGGCTATATTGCCTAACCCTAGGATTGTTTGGTGTTCACTGCACACTAGATTCTGTGTTATGAACTAATTCAGTTGCAGATACAGCAAAGGATTATTTACCCTCAGGGCAAAAACAAGGAGGCCAATGTATACTTCTGCAAAATAGAGCAGAAATTCACATTTCAACCACAGGAAGAAGCAATGCTCTGACCTAATCATAGGCTGACTGTTTAGATAGCCTTCCTCAGCAGAGCTGAAGGAACTTCACCCAGTACCTTCCAACTCAAGTTAGTGGTAAAGAGGAGAAAAACAAGTTTTGATAGTGATATATTCACAAGTTTCTCCTTGCACAGAAGTTCTTAACAATATATGAAAGACTACACTTCTTTCCTTGTCCCTGAGGCAGAACATTGCACATAACATTTATTTAAATGTAAGATACATTTATTTACAGTTCAGGTCTCAGGAGATTTTACATGCTGCATATGACCAGAATACAGTCCCAAGATATCCACTGCTCTTCCAGACTAAGCCCGTGGGCTTCTGCTTCAGCTGTTACAGCCCTAACAAGCAGGCAGATATCAGAGCAGCCCATCTTGAAAATGTAGTTTTTTTCATAATGAGAGGGGAACCAAACTGTTATGAAGCCTTGGTAATGATCTTGACACCTCCTGTCTTCCCCCTCACCCCTTAGCCCGGTGCTATCTGTCTATCTGTCTCAGAGGGCAGTGCTACCATGCAGGAGATTATGAAGGAGGAAGAGCAATACTTCTGAAGCAACAGTTAGACACCTCTCATCTGTTATAAAGAGTAATCATATTTCTGCTGAGACCACTGAGATAATCAATCTTAGGTCAGTTGTTAGAAGACTATAAGAAGAAGAGCTAGGCCTCAGCGTGATAGGTGAATTGGGTGCAGAGAAAATGTCACCTTTTCTCTTGTAGAGCTCTGACACAAATCATGTCTGCACATGAACATAGAGTTGGAAGGTATCACACTGACTGGTTATCTCAGCAACGATAAACACCCTAGGAAGATTCAAACAGCCAGGTCATTGCCTCAGCCAACTAGAATTTGCCAATAAGATCTGATTATTCTGTATCCAATATGATTAAAGGCTTGCTGGAGTCAGATATTTAAAATACTTTAAAGTATATGTATAGAATCACCAATCTCTTAAACACACACACACACACACATTTACAGCCTCATTCCTTTGGCTCAGAAGTATTAGGATCTAAAGCTCTTAGGTTGTTAAGTAAGTATAAGTAAGCTGTACTTCAAACCACTTACCTCCTCCCCCTACCCGGAAGAGAACTTGATGAGGGGAGAGATGTAAGATCACATGCATCTTTGAGGACTATTAGCATATTAATGAACCGTATTTCTATTTACACTTCCATCACGAAGATTATTTTACCAGCTATTTTAAGGAACAGGTTATGCTTTAATTAACAGCATTTGGGGAATGGAAGCCAGCTGTATCTCCAAAGTACATTCAAGCTCCAAACAATTTATTCCACATCAAGAGCTTCCAGCTCACCCAATACTTTAACATGTTAACACTGCCGATCAAGGAAGTACATCTTTTTAAAAATCCACATAATTAGTTCCCAGAACTAAAGCTAATAAAAAGCATAGGTGGCCAGGACACAAACTGTTTACCTGCGGGGGATGAATAAGCATCCCCATTTCAGAAGACAAGGATTGTACGGGATTAAGACACAATGGTTAGATTCTACCTCACTCCAGTCAGAATGGCTAAGATCAAAAATTCACGTAACAGCAGATGCTGGAAAGGATGTGGAAAAAGAGGAACACTCCTCCATTTCTGGTGGGATTGCAAGCTTGTACAACCACTCTGGAAATCAATCTGGCAGTTCCTCAGAAAACTGGACATAGTACTATCAGAAAATCCAGCAATACCTCTCCTGGGCAGAAGATGTTCCAACTGGTAATAAGAACACATGCTCCACTATGTTCATAGCAGCCTTATTTATAATAGCCAGAAGCTGGAAAGAACCCAGATGTTCCTCAACAGAGGAATGAATACAGAAAATGTGGTACATTTATACAATGGAGTACTACTTAGCTATTAAAAACAATGAATTTATGAAATTATTGGGCAAGTGGATGTATCTGGAGGATATCATCCTTAGTGAGGTAACCCAATCACAAAAGAAGTCACTTGATATGCACTCACTGATAAATGGATATTAGCCCAGAAACTTAGAATACCCAAGATACAATTTGCAAAACACAAGAAAATCAAGAAGAAGGAAGACCAACATGTGGATACTTCATTCCTCCTTAGAATAGGGAACAAAATACCTATGGAAGGAGTTGAGACAAATTTGGCGCTAAGACAAAAGGATGGACGATGCAGAGACTACCCTACCTGGAGATCCATCCCATAATCAGCCACCAAACCCAGACACTATTGCATATGCCAGCAAGATTTTGCTGAAAGGACCCTGATATAGCAGTCTCATATGAGGCTATGCCAGTGCCTGGCAAATACAGAAGTGGATGCTCACAGTCATCTATAGGATGGAATACAGGGACCCCAATGGAGGAGCTAGAGAAAGTACCCAAGGAGCTGAAGGTGTCTGCAACCCTATAGGTTGAACAACAATATGAACTAACCAGAACCCCCAGAGCTTGTGTCTCTAGATGCATATGTAGCAGAAGATGGCCTGGTCGGCCACTATTGGGAAGAGAGGCCCCTTGGTCTTGCAAACTATGTTCCCCAGCACATGGGAATGCAGGGGCCCGGAAGTGGGAGTGGAAACAGGGTGGGGGTGGGTGGGGGAGCAGGGAGGGGGAAGGGTATAGGAAACTTTCGGGATAGCATTTGAAATATAAATGGGGAAAATATCTAATTTTAAAAAGGCAAAAAAATAAAAATAAAAATATATACTGAATGGGCTGGAAAGAACTAACTATTGGTTAGTTCATATTGTGTTGAAGTTTCAATGAGAAATATATATTACAGGCTTATCTGAATATCCTGTCTTCAGTTAGTTCGTGCCACTGTTCTTGGGGATTTTGAAACATTTTGGACATGTGTCCAAGCTGGTAGGCATAGATCTATAGGAGTGGGTTTTGAGGGGCTATATCCCAGTCCTATTCCTATTTCAACTTTAGTGCTCCTCTCCTCTCCTCTCCTCTCCTCTCCTCTCCTCTCCTCTCCTCTCCTCTTCTTTCTCTCTCCCAATATGTTTGGAATATATTACATTTTATTTCAGTTAGAAACATACTTTTTTAGAAAAGAAGGTTACTAAATACAGAAAATGATTTTGTCAGTGAGACGTTTATTTGGCTTTTACTTATTATGAGCAGTTAAGAGGCAGTCAGCAAAGTGATGCCTATAGTTGTAGTAACTAGTCGTGCTCATGTCTCTGAATATCCTAGACCCTAAACAGTTTATGTACATTTACTCATTTAGTTCTTACAAAAAGTCCTCAAAGGAAACATTCAGAAAACAGGCTCTTATACTCATAAAGCTGGTAACTGAAATAAATCCAGAAGCCTGAACATACAACTCTCCTCCTTACATACTGCAGGAGACCACCATGGCTATTTCTATTTGTGCATATGCTATTCATTTTGTTGGACATTCATTCCACAATTTAAGAGAAGTGACCATTCCAGGTACTATGATATATACAAATGCCTTCAAATATGTATTTTTCTCTACATAGTACTTATAGTCCTTATAGTCAAAATAGAAATGTCTATGTAAAGGCAGAGTCATGTACAGTTATAGGCTGTAGGTTTTTTCAAGCCCATTTGCCTCCCTTGGCTTCAATGGGAACCCTTCTTGGAACCTGTTGACCTAACTGCCATCAAAACTCTTCTTTGCTGCATGCTTCACTTTTGACTATTAAAATCCCATCATTCTGCTGCTTTGAAAATGCATATGCCTTCACGGTAGCACAGCCACCTGAAAGGGAAGGTCAGGCTGCCCTCTCTCAGTGTGTCCCACCAGCATCACTACCTGTCCAGGAGTTTTAAGTAATGTTTCCATGGGCAGTGCCTAACCAGGAGGGAGAACTCATTTGACAAGAAAAGATAAATTGTGAGAATGAAGAAATGTTAACCTCCATTTTTTAGTAATTAGAAGATCTGAAAGAATTGAGTGCTATTTAATCTGTTTCATTTTCTTCCACCATAAAATAGTATCCAATCAGCTTCAAATTACAGCAAAAATATCTGCTAAGAAGTCAAATTATCCTTTTATAAAAAAAGATATAGGTCTGCTTAGTAAGCTTTTGTGCCTAACCAATTGGCATTTTGGTATCAATCCAAAGGAGTTGGAATAACATGTAGAGAAGTGCACTCATAAGACAAACACACGTACATAACAAAGAGCCCTCTTTAAAAATGCCAGTAGCATCCAAAATCCCACAGCTTGGCAAAGTATGAAGACCTCTCTCTATTCCCAGAGAAAGAAGTTCAAGTACTTACAGTATCATGAGACTTATCCTTGACATCGTAGACTGTCAGTTTTATTCTTGTCTCTTCATAGATAGGGTAGTCCGATGGGAATGTGACACCCGTCAGGAACAGTGGGTCTTTTGTTCCCTGAAAACAGTATAGGCAGAAAACTTGGATTCATTAAGGCAGTAACTGTAGCCTACAGCATGCAGGGACAAATGAGAACACAGAGAGTGTGTCTGTCTGCTTTTCTAGGAAATAGTTCTATTAAAAGAGATCTGAAGAGCCAAGTGTTACTGTGGGCCATGAGCCCAGAGCCCCATTATACTGAAGGATTCTGAGTAGGTGAACTTTCGTTTCTTTAAGTGGCTCTGGACTTTTAAAAAAAACAAAAAAACAAAAAACAAAAACAAAAAAACAAAACAAAAAAAACCCCTTGTTTTTAAAAATTATATTCAGAACCTTTCTTTAGGTCAAGTTGCCATCTATTTAAAACTCTATATAAAATATAATCATTATATATTGATAATTTAGACAAATGATCTAAGATTCTGCCTCACCAAATTGAATGAAGCTGCTTTCTCAAACTATTGAGGTATCCTATGCTATCCTTTAAAAAAAAAGTTGGTTTTTTGTTTATTTTTGTTGTTGTTTTTTACTCTGCTTCAATCAAAAGCTATCCTCTATGTGTGTGATTGCTTTTAGGTGTTTAACAATGGCTTCCCTACCCTTGGACCACCGTGAAAAGCAATGAGAAGAACTCTAAACATGATGCACTGGGGAAATGAAATTATTGCTTGTCATATTGTCCCCAAGACATTTCAGAGCCTCAGAATTTAAAAAAGCTGGCATCTAACATCATATTGTAGACACCCATGCACACAGACAAATATATCTGAGAATGTTCCAGAAGTTCAATGTGCCACTGGACTACCAAAGTTTCTGCAAGCCGGGGGAGTCACCCACTCATCCACTCATTCTGTCACTCTTTCCCTCAGAAGGCAAAATGCTCTTTTCCTGGCATTATGTCAGATACATTTGGAGGCAGGCAGTGAATAAAACATCTAAGAAAAGTGTGCCAATTATGTATAAAAATGTAAACGTGAGCAACATAAATCGCCTTTATAGCTATGATAATGCACTTTAGGATATGTGTGTCTTATCACAGAAGAATAATGAGGACAGTGAAAAAATAAAGGACATATGTTACTTTAAACTTTACCAGTGTTCAAAAGGTAACAAAGTGTCAATAATACCTGAAGTGTTTCCATTAAGAAAGTGATTTTACAGTTTTAGTCAAACTGCCTTTCTATGAGGAAGACTACTCTTTTTTGCTTTTGTTTGTTTGTTTGTTTTCCAAGATAGGCTTTCTCTGTGTAGCCCTGGCTGTACTAGAATTCACTTTGTAGACCAGGCTGGCCTCGAACTCAGAAATCCGCCTGCCTCTGCCTCCCAAGTGCTGGGATTAAAGGCATGCACCACCACGCCTGGCTTGAAGACTACTTTTAATTCAACTATGGGTTAACTATATATTTTACCAGCATAGAACTTAAAGTCTGCAAAGGACAGATTCAGGGATAGATGTAAGGGGCAGACTCCTTACTGCCTACAGTCAGGGGCCATGCAGAGGGAGAGCAGAGGAAGGAAGCCTTCAGGCCTAACTGAGGGGGAAATGCAGGGCTGCACACAGGATTTAGGTCATTCTCATAATAGAAGTGACTCCAACTGCAGGCTGAATCATTTCTTCCAGCCACTGCTTCAGAGAGACCAGTGAGCTAAACCAGCCAAGACTGGAGCAGAAAAAATAAAAATATAAAAAAAAAAAAAACCATGCTCGGCTGAAGGAGCTTCAGAGCACTCTCTCCAAAGCCCTAGATGTTCAAATTCGTATTTCTCATTCGCTAAGGTCATGAAATGTCTCCCAAGAACAAAATTATCTAAAGGGAAACCCTTGTCTTGTTGAATCTGAGCCAGCACAATATTGTATTTCCTTCAATACGTGGTGAACGTTGTATTAGCAACAATAAATGTAAGTAGGAAATCTCTCATCTCATGAGTAATATTTACAACTCCTGTCTGGAAACAAACAGCTAATCAAGTTAATCACGTACCTTTCTTTAGAAAACACAGTACTTTGAAATGTTTACCTAGCAGAGAACATAAAGTATTTATTGTTGGACTAGACTGGGCCCCAGGGTACAAGGGGAGAGCAAAAACCTCTTCACTTGTTTTGAACTCTGTGAGTACTTTATACTTTTTCCCTCATTAAATATATTCATCCTACTGTATTTAAAATCAACATAGATAATGTACTTAGAGAAACACAAATATCTAGACAAACATTCTGTTCTGTTTGGGAATTCAAAGTGGAAAGTTTTTTTTCTGGAAGAAAACTAAAATCTTTCAATGAAAAGTTCAATTCTTCTCCATGTGCTTACTTTGCATGTGCTTAGAAATTTCAGATCTGTGTTCCTTAATGACAGACAAAAGCAACAGCCAGCCAGAGACCACAAGTTAACTCATGTCAGCTGTTCAGAGGGGTGGAGGGGCAGGAGAGAGCAAGAGGTGGGGGGAGGAGAGGGCAGCTAGCACAACACAGGCACAGAGACAACAGCTTGCACACAGAGAGAGGAGGGAGGGAGAGAGGGGGGAAGGAGAGAGGGAGAGAGAGAGAGAGAGAGAGAGAGAGAGAGAGAGAGAGAGAGAGAGAGACAGAGGCAAAGGTGGACAGAGTCAGAGAGAAACACATGCATATGCATGCCAGGCTCACCTCCACAATTTCTGTGCTGGAGTACCTCGTCAGGGTCTGCTCCACGGGGTGGACTACTGAGATCTGGACTACCGTATTCAGTTTCCGATCACTGACAGGAGCCACAAGATCCCTGCAGGCTGGCAACAGCAAAGGAAAAAGAAAGAGCAAGGAAAAAAAATAGAAAAAGAAAGAAAGAAACTCAGTCGATCTCTCCAGGCAAACTTCTGAGCAGAGCTTAAATAAACTTTGTCTAGCCGGTGAAGGAAATCTCCTGGTTCTCAGCTGGCTTTACAGAGGAAGTCTCTTGGAAGTACCTTACAGAAATAGGAAGTCACGTGCTGCCAAGCTGAATTGAGAGTTCATTTCCACTGACCACATTTGCAGCACATGCAAGTCTTGAGCGCTCCGGGATGGCAGCTCCAGTGTGTGAAAATGTCGACACACACAGGCAGGGAATGTGAGGGCTCTAATTAGCCAATAACCCCTAGGGCTTCTTTCACACTCTTGCATGAAGTAAGTTGATTTGGGCTACAGCCAGGAAACTAAGATGTCTCTTATTGACACTGGCTGGGTTAAGTCAAATATCTGAATGTACACCTCACAATCCTCTCTACCTGGTCCTCTATAGTCCTCAGCACTGAGAAAACAGGAAGACTGATTACCCTTCCACTGAGGAGCTTAAGCAGAAGAGGAAGCAGCGAGGGGTTAAAGAGCCCTCTGTCTGGACTTCAGGACCATCCAGGGAGAGAGCAACTCCGATAAGGACTGGGTAATTGTTGCCCAGGGGACCCACATTCTAAGAGCTTTTCCTTGACACAGCCTGGCTCCTGTGACAGCGCCAGCTACAGGACCATATTCCCTGGAGTGTTTTCCTCTGTTGCATAGCATTTTCTAGTTTTGGAAAGAAACAAAATAGGGGGAAATAAAAGGTACTCCCTTTCAGTAAGTCTAGTATCTACTCTCTTCCCTACTTTCACCTCTGATTTTGAAATAGTATTTCTAATTCTTGAAATTGACTGTGATAAAAAGTCCCCTTTGTTCAGCAGATGCACTTTCTGGTAAAGGGGAAGCAGCCCTATAAGTGGTTCATGGTGATAGTGTCCAGGGTTCCACACCATCCCTATCCCATTCAATGACCAAGAAGACAGGTAGAGGAGGGGGTGGCTTTATACCCTGCAATGGGCATCTCTGCAATTTGCAGGGGCACTGGGACAAAGGCAATACAGCTTAAATTTGAAAGTTGAAAGCAAAGCAATTTATAGATGTAATTATCACCTTTCAATGGCTTGCAGAGCACCTTATTTGTAGAAGGGGAATGAGAGAAAATACAGGTACTTTCAAAGGGAACCCGTCTGGTTTAGGTCCAGTTCTGATAACTGATAAATATATGTTCTGATAAATATATATTGGGGGGATGCAGGGGGTGCGGTGAGATTGTTATTTAACTTTTTAATGTCTTGCAAAACTTTTGGAGTTTTATTCCTGTCTGGAATTTTGTTAAATTTTTCTTACTGAAATCATATGCCTTAAGCAAAACAAAAGAAGCTAAGGAAAGCAAGAGTGGACAAAAATAGCCACCACTTATTTAACCTTCCCTGTTTTGAGGAACTCTGCTCATTACCTATATCAAAACATCCTTCTCTTCATTTCTGTCCTTGGTATACCAACCTGATCTCTGGTAGAGTGCATCAGCCTTTGGAAGATCCTATACTACTACTATTTGTTGCTTACCCTGATAAATCTACATTTAAAAATAATCAAACAGCCAGGCAGTGGTGGTGCATGCCTTTAATCCCAGCATTTGGGAGGAAGAGGCAGGTGGATTTCTGAGTTTGAGGCCAGCCTGGTCTACAGAGTGATTTCCAGGACAGACTGGGCTACACAGAGAAACCCTGTCTCAGAAAACCAATAAAAAAGAAATAATCAAACAAAATCCCACCTACAAATGGTTTCAATAACATCAACATACCACTGAAAAATGTCTTTCACTGGCAGATTTCCTGCACCCTGCTCTTTGGTGGTTAGTTTGATCATTTCCTTGCCTTGCCTTATGATGTGCATTTCATCTTAGTGCTCTTGCTTTTTTCTCTTTGCTGTGAACCTCTACTGAAGCTGACAAGCATCTTGCTTTTGAGTTTAATGCTAAGGGCTTTGGAGTTTCACACACATGCACCTCGCCCACTCTCTAGTGGCAGCCCTCCCTCTGTCTTATGAGAGTTTGACATCTTTGATCAAAATAAGTCACATCCCTTCTGAGTTCTTATCGGGCTTCTCTGTGGCTGTGGTTATTCCCAGAAGCGAGCAGCTCTTCTGTTCCAGCAGAGAGCCTCTCAGCTGCACTTCCTACAAGTACAGACAGCACACAAAACTGAAGGTCCTGTACAGTACTTCAGATGGCCCTGATAGTGGGCAAGGACGAAGCTACTGTCTGTATTCAAAACCAGACATAGAAAAGAATAGCAGCAACAGTGATATTGGAAGCTGGGCTCTCATCTCCCTTCTTCCTAAAAAACAGCTCCCAACCTTTACTGTTTCTTAATACTAAGGCAGCAAGAGGCATATAGAAATCCTGAAATCAAACAGAATTCCTGAAATGGAGGCTTAGGTTTTCCTCTTTTCTACTTTTGTGGCACAGAGTAAATAAAACAAAATGTCACTCAACTGCCTCAACTGTCAGGGTGGAAAGAGCCATGTGTTTCTTGTAAATGAACTTTTATATGCAAAACTAATGATCACTAATCATGTTATATTAGTATTTAAGAGTATTTGATGTTGTTATGTAACATACATCTTACTGACATACTTCTATTCAGATGACTTCTTAGACTGTTACAGAGCCAGATCTCTGTATGAATATGAGTGTAAATGACATACTTCCTGTCAAAGTGAAGAAGATAAGCATGGGTCTGTGTCCCTGCTACTGCCCCTGAAGTACTGATGAAGGCTGAACTACTGGGCACTGCACAGAGAAGAAGCTCATCTGAATGTTATGAAATCTAATCTACATGGGATTATTTAGTAGTTAATAAAGAACTGTGGCAGTTTGAATGAGAATAGTCCCCATGGTCTCACATATTTGAATGCTTGGTCCTTAGCTGGTGGGACTGTTTGGGAAGGATTAAGAGCTGTACCCTTGTTAGAGAAAGTGTGTCACTGGGGTGAGCTTACAGGTTTCAAAAGATTTGTATGATTTCCAAGGCTTTCTCTCTGCCTCCTGTTACTGGGTCAAAATGTGCATTTTCAACTGTTCCTATGTTCCTGTTCCATGATCATGGACTCTAATACTCTGAAACCACTACACAAATTAAACTCTTTCTTCTATAAGCTGCCCTGGCCATGGTTTATTACCATAGCATTAGAAAAGTGACTAAGACAATAACCCTAAGTATGTGCTTACAAAATCTAAGAATGTTATATCCATCTTCCAAACCATCCTTATCCTTTCCTGTTAACATATGGAACTCTACTCCAAGACTCCTTTGGATACATGGTCTTCCTTGATGTGTAATGCTAGAAGACAACCTATGGTGATTGGGTAATTTTGCTTCTGTTTTATTTAAGAATTTGCCTCAAACGGCCCAAAAGCTCTATAAGTATTGCTGGTGACAAGAGAAGGGAGAGACTATGTTTTAGTCTAGTACAGTGCCTGTGTCTTTATAAATAGCACTATTCTAAGAAGGAACACTAATTAAACACACTAGGCCATTAAATTGGGATGGGGAATGGAATTGGTGGGAGTAGCAGAGAAACAGAGGAGAGTAGTAAGTGATAAATATGATCAAATATGTGCATGCATGAAAATATAACATATATATCTACTCATCTTAGGTATAGGTAATATATGATATTAAAATAAGAATTCCTAAAGACTAAATGGTTGATTAAAAAATAATTCTAACTCTTAATTAAGTGGGTACTGTCAAGTGATACACTCATCGGTAGATTTTAACCTTTTCTTCTGCCTCCTTAATCTAATTTCTTTGGGCTGAGCTATTAAGAAACATTCCCCAAGATCAAGAGTTTAAATATCCAGATGTTAAAAGGTTGGGATGAAAGTGTGTGTGTGTCCATTGACTGACTGGTTTATACAAAAAAGTAGAAAGTGGGGAAGGATGCATAATTTTCATAAATTGTAACTTTATGGTTTTTCTTTTTTTAAGATTTGTTTATTTATCTATATGGGGGCATTGTAGCTGTCTTAAGACATACCAGAAGAGAGCATAAGATCCTATCATAGATGGCTGTGAGCTACCATGTAGTTGCTGGGAATTGAACTCAGGACCTTTAGAAGAACAGTCAGTGCTCTTAACCACTAAGCCATCTATCCAGCCCAACTTTATGGTTTTTTGTAGAAATATCTAAGCTAATTATAAATGATTCTTTTCCTGGTAACTTTGATATAATATCCAGAATTAGGAGGGTTTACTTTCTTCTTCCAATGATGTTGAACAGGATACTGATAAAACATACTTCCACTGGGGTTGGTAAAAGAGCCAGGCAGCTTTATTCCCTTACAAAGAAGTACTCAATAGAAGAGTAATAATAAAAATAAACGAAGCCTTTGTGTCTCAGAAGGAGACAGCTTATTTAGCCTGATTCTAGGACTTGTTCAAACTATGAAATCCCAGCCACTGGGTAAGCAAACACTAGAAGAATGACATAGTATCCACCCTCTCTACTAAACTCAGCCTAAGTGCTAGAATTTTCCAGCATCAGTACTGGATGCTTGTGGCATGGCTTGGCAGTCCAAAAAAAAAAAAAAAGTAAAGACTCTCTTTTACTCTCATAATTCTTCTATTATTGGAAGATCCTGAGGTCAAAGTGCAGGCATCTTTAGGACTATTCTTTTTGTTGTTGTTGTTTTGTTTTGTTTTATTTTGTTTTTCGATACAGGGTTTCTCAGTGTAGCCCTGGCTGTCCTGGAACTCACTTTGTAGACCAAGCTGGCCTTGAACTCAGAAATCCGCCTCCCTCTGCCTGCCAAGTGCTGGGATTAAAGGCGTGCGCCACCAGGTCCAGCTTTTAGGACTGTTCTTAAGAACTCCACCATCCATAGATGTTCTTATTAAGTAAAACATCAACTTCTGTTCATGCAGCTCTCTAGACCATGCCATGCCTATTAGGGTCAGAGAACATTTCTATCACTAGCCAACGTTAGCTAGGAGCTGAAAACTTTCTCCTGACTCACATCAAAGAATAACACAGCTGTCAAATTTACAGAGGTCCAAACCTTACAATGGATTGAAGTGTTAAAATAAGCATGCCAGGATACAGGGTTGTGGGAGGAGAAGGTGTAAGCTGCAGGGTAGCCTGTGTTTGTAGACAGCCTAAGCAATCATCTCATACACTCTTAAGACCTTCTCTTCTGTGAAGCTCAGTCATTTTTCTTGCCATGCCAGCTTTCAGTTTTGTAACAACTGGCAAAGTCTACTCTCTTTCCCTAAGAATTAACTAGATAAGGAGTGTGTGTTTGTGGTATGTTTGTGTGTGTGTGTGTGTGTGTGTGTGTGTGAGAGAGAGAGAGAGAGAGAGAGTGTATATGTATGTGTGTGTGTGTGTGTGTGTGTGTGTGTGTGTGTGTGTGTTTAGAAGGGAGGGCTGATGATGACATGAGTTCCCACACTTCTAAAATTTTCTAATAAAAATTAACCAGAGGAAATTGAGGAACAGAGGAGACATCACCTAATATAATCAAGAACTCTCTGGAGTTTGGGTTATGGTATTGCTGTCAAGACAGGATCTCATGTATCCTAGGATGGATCTCATGTATTCCAGGATGGTCTTGAACAATTCATGTTGCTAGAGATGACCTTGAACTTCAAATCCTGCCATCTCTACTTACTTATAATGGAATTACAGGCATGTGTCCATCCATAGTTAATATAGTATTGAAGATGGATCCCACAGTGACTTATGTCCTGGGACAGTACTCTACCAAATAAGTCTAAAGATGATTTATTTTGACTAAGGATAAAATTGTGTTTAACAGCTGGATCATATGTAAAGAACTATGTGACTTTTTGTAAATGATTCATTCTTTCTGACCCAAAAGAAACAACAATAACAAAGACTTTGTAAACTTTGCATATAACTATATAAAATAATTATGATAGCTAATATTGACTATTAACTTGACGGGCTTTAGAATCATGTACAAGGCAAGCCTCTGGGCATGTCTGTGAGGGGTTATATAGAGTGGTTTAACTGAAATAACAAGAGTCACCCTACATGTGGGTGGCAACTTCCCATGGAACTGGGTCAGAGCTCAGGAAGGATAGAAAGGATAAATGGAGAAAGGAGCTGAGCTCCAGCATTCAAGTCTTTTGAATTCCTGATTGTGGATGCAACATGGGCAGTGCTTCTGCTCCTGCTAACATAACTACCCTTTGATGATGGACAGTATCCTGAGAACTGTGCAGACAAAGTTAGCCCTGCCTTATTTAAATTGATATTGTCAAAGTATTTTATCACAGCTTTAGGAAAAGTCATGTAGTGTGTGTGCCTGTGTGAGCGTGTGTGTGTGTGTGTGTGTGTGTGTGTGTGTGTGTGTATGTGTGTGAGTTTGTGAGTGTGTCAATGTGATACATGTGTGAGACACTGTGTGTGTGTTTATGAGTGTGCATATGAGTGGATAAGTGTGTATGAATATGTGTCTGTGTGTGTGTTTATGAGGATGTAAGTGTAAACATGTGCATTTTTATAAGTGTGTGTGTGAATGAGAGAGGAGAGAGAGAGAGAGAGAGAGAGAGAGAGAGAGAGAGAGAGAAAGACAGAGAGAGAACAAAAGGCTGACCTTATAATACTCCTGCCTCATTCATCCAAGTGCTGGGATTAAAATCATGTATCACCATTCCAGCAAAACTAAAAGCAGAAAATGAGAATCCAGTACAGATTGGTAGATGTGTGCCTTGAACTCTGGTAAGTATAAGGAACTCCATATTCTGAATGTTCTTAAGAAAACCTGAAGACATAAGCTCAAACTGATGAAGATGATGAAGATCAAAAAGGTCACACTAGAAAGAACAGGAAGCTCTCAAAATCAGAAATGTGGCCTTATACACACAAGGCATTAGAGCAATGACCCCATTGTTTCCAGCTTATTCCAAGTGACACAACTTATCTAATACCTCTGTGATAAGGATCCATCTCTTTGCTGAAAAATCAGGAAGACTTTTACAACCTGAGGACAGTCTCTTATATTACTAATAGTTGCTTATGTTTCTATAAACTACCACTTATATTTCTTTTTTTTTTTTTTTTTTTTTCTTTAGAAAATAAGATTCCACCAATCAATTGATAAACTTAGCTTGTGTTTCCACTCCAATAAATCACTGAACTCCATTTTAGGGTTTCACAGTTTCCAGTATACAACAGTGATTACATTTAGATTGAGTTAATTTATGTCATACACAAAAAGATATATAGAACATTTAAGATCCTAATAGTCCCTCTCCTTAATTACTT